>CM070504.1:20206135-20373674 GCA_036346375.1 Guadua angustifolia | reverse complement strand
GGAACCCAAATGCGATTTAGAAAATCTTCCCTCACAAAAATCGCATGAGGATCTATTAAGTAAATTCTGAGGGACCTATCCGTATTTCCAAGAAACACAGGGGTTTTTTGCAAATTTGCAAGGAAGACACGTGGATAGCCTCCCCTTGCGTGAAGTCTGCAAGCTTTAATTTAGGGTATGATATCCAGTGATGGAATTTGTACACAGATCTATTGAACTAGATGCGTATAAGTAGCACCACACCACGTGAAGGTGATTTTTTGAAATTATGAGTTTTTTTTTAAAAATAGGTGACGGGAGGATCTAAACGTATTTTTGGAATTTTTGAATGGATCCTTTGCAAAAGAGCCAGTGAGGACTTGAACAAAAATTTTGAATTTCTGGAGGGACCTAAACGCAATTTTGAAATTCCCTAATATACTTTTTTGGAAAAGAGCTTATATGAAGACATAAACATAATTACGAGATGTGTAGACAGCCTTTGCGTGAAATGGTGACATAGCATAGCTGCCTGGTTAGGACTCAAAAAAATAGGTAATACTAGATCAATGTTCGTGTGTTGCTAAAAAAAATAAAATTGGTAACAAAACATAAAGGTCAAGCAATAAAAGAAAACTGTGCTACAAGATCAAATATCTTTTTCTCCCGATTACAAAATTTTTTATGGTTTCTTCTCCGGTATAAATTAAAATCAAATATATTGCACGTAGCAATATATATTATCAATCTCAAAAATCAACCAATCATTTTTATCCCTTTTTGCAATTTATATTACCAGCTCGCGTTCCTCTTCCTCTCGTCATGCCCGCAGCACGCGCTCCACGGCGCCGTTGACCTCGTCTTCCTCGTCACCTCACTCGTTCTCGTCATCCACCGTCTTCGCAGGGGCAACACGGGGGCTTCCCCTCGAGCACGAGGTGCTGCTACTGAAGCCACCGCCATTCCGGACCACTAGCCGCTACGCGGTCGCACTCGAGGCGTCCGCCATCTTTGCAACGGCGTCCACCGTCCTCCTCGCGCTCGCGTTCTTCCTCCTGCCGAGCACGCCATGGCGCGCTGTAGAGTCCGCCTTCCTCACCACCCACTTCGTCGCGTATGCCATGGCCGCGTGGTCAGTTGCCTCGAAGAAAGGTGCCGCCGCCACCACCCAGCCTTTGCACCTCCGTGTCTTATGGATCGCCACCGCCCTCGGCACCACGCTCTTCTCCGCTTGGCGGTGGTCCGCTACGCCGACGGTTCACTGCTCTTGCTAGATGACCCTCTCGCCTTTGCTGGCCTACTTGTCTCTATGCCTCTGGCGTACCTAGTCATCACTGACTTCACCGGCCATGACACTGGAGCCCATGAAGGTGAACCAGAAAACAACATCGCCGATGCGCCTGCCACGCCGTGCGTCGCTGTATCGTTCCTCTCTCTCGCAACGTTCAGCTGGATCAACCCGTTTATCTCCAAGGGGTATGCCAATGACTCTCTTACCGCAGACGATGTCCCACCGGTGTTGCCGGACAACCGCGCCGAAATGTCGTACGCTTTGTTCATGTCCAATTTGCCGGCGCTGGGGTCACGATACCCAGTGGGCGTCGCGCTCTAGTTGTCCTTCTGGCCGCAGTTACTACTGACCGCGGCGCTCAGTCTTCTACGCCTCGCGGTCATGTACGTCGGTCCGTTACTTATTGATCAGTTAGTTCAATTCATTTGCCGCGGCGACACGATATGGGAGATCTTGAATGAATTCTCTTGATTGATTCTGTGAAAATTGTACAGCATATATAAAGTATAAAAGGAATGATTGGTCGGCTATTAATTACCAGCAATAATAACAGATTTTGCTATAATAATCAGCCATATTTAGAGAGATATGGCTGGCTGTAAATCAGGAAAGAATAATTAGCTATAATGATCGGCCATTATTGGAGATATGGCGGAGAGAGAGCTAGGAAGAACGGACCGCTGCCACCAACTGCAAATTTATATGAGTAGAGACTAGTTATGTGCCTGTATGTTGTAACAGAAACTCAATTTACGATAAAAAAAATTTATTTGCAAAGATCACTAACCCTGTCTGAATGATACTATTCACTCTGAATATGCAATGTTTGAATGATTAAATCAGTTCATTAAAGCATACAGATTAGAAGTAGTCAAGGTAGAAATCCACTTCTATACCAGCCGTTCATACTTGATCCAACGAATCATGTATATTGGAGAGAACGGACGACCGCTATCAATTTCTAATTAAAAATAGTAGAGATTTTAATAGGCCATCCATGTTTGACCGAATGGCTCAGCAAAAACAAACTTAAATCGGTGAAAGAAATGGTCAGCCAGAATCGAAGCCGCTGATTTAGTCCTTCTGGTTGTGCTACTGCTGCTATGTGTTGACATTTTCTGCACCTCAGACTTGTCTCAGTTGTGAGCTCAGACTGCGACGTCTCCCAACTCTTGCAGCTGCAGATTGCACATACGGGTACGACGGCATGCTGTTCTGAAGTCTCAGCTGTCTGGACAAGGAGCTCCGCGGAGATGATTCCGAATGCGAGTAGCGGCGGCGAGGGGCATGAGATCGTCGAGTTCGTTGGCGAGCCCGACGCGCCGTCGGGGACAATGCGGCTGATGGACTTCATCTCCATCTACATTCCTTCGGTGGAGAGGGGCGCCCTCCGCACGAGCAGGCGGAAGAGGCGGTTCTTGGACTTCCTCCGCGCCCACCCGTCCAAGGACTGGTTCCTCCGGTCGACCTTCGTCGGCCGCCTCCGCCGAAGGAGCCAGACGTCAGGGGAAGACCCGGACTTCGACGAGAGCACCGGTGGGCGACGGCCGTGGAGGCGTTTCCGTGTGCCATTCGTGCGGAAGATCAAGTGGCGCAAGCTGTGGAGCTACGCGGTGAGCTGGTGCAGGAAGCCGGCCAACATCGCGATGCTCATCTGGCTGGCGTTCGTCGCGGCGGGGCTGCTGATGCTGTTCATGCTCATGACCGGGATGCTCGACGACGCCATCCCCGACGACGACCGGCGCAAGAAGTGGACAGAGGTGATCAACCAGATCCTAAACGCGCTCTTCACCATCATGTGCCTGTATCAGCACCCCAAGATCTTCCACCACCTCGTGCTGCTCCTCCGGTGGCGACTCGACGGCGATCGCGAGGAGATTCGGAAGGTGTACTGCAAGGACGGCGCCTCGCGGCCGCACGACCGAGCGCACATGCTGGTGGTGGTGGCGCTGCTGCACGTCACCTGCCTGGCCCAGTACTACTGCTGTGCTCTGTTCTGGAGCTACGCGCGCACGGACCGGCCGGACTGGGCTCTGAACATCGGGTACGGCCTTGGCACGGGGTGCCCGGTCGTCGCTGGCCTCTACGCGGCGTACAGCCCGTTGGGACGGAAGCAGGCCGACGAGCACGACACAGAGTTGTCGACATTGGATCAGTCGTCGTCGGCCGCAGCGGCGCAGGATCGCAACCGGCCGGAGAACGATCGCGACGTGGAGATCATGATATACAACCGGCGGGTGGTGGTGAGCAGCCCGGAGTGGAGCGGCGGGCTGTTCGACTGCTGCGACGACGGGACGGCGTGCGCGCTGTCTGCGACGTGCACTTTCTGCGTGTTCGGGTGGAACATGGAGCGCCTTGGGTTCGGCAACATGTACGTGCACGCCTTCACCTTCATCCTGCTCTGCGTGGCGCCCTTCCTCATCTTCAGCGTGACGGCGCTCAACGTCCACGACGACGACATCCGCGACACCGTGGTGGCCGCGGGCGTGCTCCTGGGGTTCTGCGGGTTCCTGTACGGCGGGTTCTGGCGGACGCAGATGCGCAAGCGGTACAAGCTGCCGGCCGGCGAGAGCGGGTGGTGCGGGCGGCGGTCGGCCGTGGTGGGCGACTGCGCCAAATGGCTCTTCTGCTGGAGCTGCGCGCTGGCGCAGGAGGTGCGGACGGCCAACTTCTACGACGTGGATGACGACCGGTTCGTCTCCCACGGCGCGCGCAACGAGGAGGGGCGCGCAGTGCTGGTGCCACTGCCGCGTGAGGCGTCCACGACGCACTCCCGGAGCCTGTCGTGCCCACCCAAGATCGACGCATTGGCAGCTCTGAACGGCGGCGGCATGAGCCCACTGGAGGTGCAGGCGGCCGCCATCGCCATGGAGAGGTCGGCCACGTACAACGGCAACGGCGCGAGCTTTGAGCGCCACCACGCCATGAAGCCGCCCCTGCCTCCGTTGATACAAATGGATCAAGAAGACTAGTATAGCGACTAGTAATACTACATACATATGGATGTTGCAAACTTGTAACGCAGATGAGATCCCCCTGCGCAGTTACTTCGGTGAGCTGATTGTATACGGATTTGTTTGTCATGTTTCGAACTCTTGATAGAAAGAAGATCGCCGGTAATTTTGGGCGAATTCGTATGCAAACCGCGTTCTGGTGCGTGACGACCATTTGGACAATTGGACGTGAGAAATATTGCGCGTAAGGGTGAAAGTGGACGTTGGTGTTCGTAAGCCCACTTAAATTAGTCCACCAAATAATGTTATATAGATATCCACATCTTATTTAATAAATTAAGCGGTCCAAATTGTAGCCCGCGAAGCCCATATTGCGTCCGCGAAGCCCGCATCGCTTACCTCTCAACTCTCACGCGAAGGGCTCCCTCTCTGCCCCCATCTCGCCGCTGTCTCTCCTGAGTCTCCTCTCGCCGCAGCTTCTCTTAGCTCCTGAGTCTCTTCTCGATGCCACCTCTCCTCTCGGCTCTCGATGCTCAATGCCGGCACGCCGCCCTGCAGCCTTGAGCTTCGCCGCCAACTTGGATAAACAAAAGGTGCCTCCTCTCCTTTTGCGACACCGACAACGCCCCAACATCAGTGGTTACTGGATTTGAGCCGCCGCCGCCACTCCTTTTCTTTCCATGCCATTCTTCCCCCCCCCCCCCCCTCCTCATCTTGCGTGAAGCTCCTGTGGCAATCGAAGGTATGGATCCCAAATCCTTGTTCTTTACCTCAAATCAGATGGTAATCTAGTTGGATTTGTGCTTGTTATTGGTAGATCTAGCTGTCACATAATTTTCCTTGGGCAAAGAATGGCTGATCTGATGTTCATGGTCACTGGTGCTGTGACATAATTTGTGGCAATGTTCTGGCGATGTACTGTATAGCATGCTACCTATAGGAACAATTGAACAGTTTTAAAGAAATCTTGCTACCTGGATTTAAAGAAATCTTGCTACCTGTAGGAACAATTGAACAGTTTTGAACGACATCGATGTGCATCACCTGCGGTGCCTTTGCTCCTAACATTATTTCATTTTGAAGGGTGGCATCACTCCTGCTGCATATGCGTAAATACTATGAACAACTAGCAAGGTCATTAATTATATTGGTTGCACCAGTTGTTTTTAGAAATTTTCACCATGATATCTGATAATATCTAATCATCATTGTTAGAAAATACTTCGTTAGTTCATACGCTTTTCCGATTTTTTAGCCAATGACAAGATTTTAGCTACTTGTTATGGTTGTAGTACCGACTACTCGGTCTACTCCAAAGATGTAGAGGGCCTTGGATGAATTTGGACTCCCATCAGAAAGAACTGTGCAGTACCTAATCTTGAGATATTTATTGAAGTTAACACCAACTTCTCTTTGATTTAGATACCTTGGAGGTCTATAATCCATTACCTTTCTTGTGGACCTTGGCCTTCTGTAATCTACTAATAATCGGTAGTAATGTCTGTTGCTTTTGTGTTTAGAAGGACTAACGAGTGAATATTTGGCATAGCCAGTCGCAAGGGTGAATCAACTTTACACTTGGCTGGGTGGTCCGAAAAGATGAACCTGCTCAACTCAAATTTAGGCCGGCCAATCCTTTAGAAGCTCAACTTGGTGAGCTACCTATCATTTAATGTTTCAAACATTTTAGGTGACAATAAATAGATTCAATAGTCGTTGGTAATCCGTTTAATCTTTCCTCAACCAAACAAGTCCATTCAAGATGCTTTGCTGAAGTAAATAGATTCAATGGTCGTTGGTGATCCGTTTAATCTTTCCTCAACCAAACAAGTCCATTCAAAATGGGCTTTGCTACTTAATCTTGGTTCCAAACATTTATAATCTTAATACACGACAGTATAAGTGCAATGTGGTAGCATGAGTTGATTCTGCATGTGCTCTAAAGCATCATCAAAACTTTGGCTTTATTGTTCTCTCGTCTTCATTGTATCCGTATAATTTTCCTGTTTAACATATTTTATGGAGCAGATAATGGCATATTTAGTCCCCCTACGTTGTCTCCAGTTTCATTGGTTTCTTTACTTTCAAAAAGACCTGATAAGTCTATCTACATATAAAATTGATATGGTTAGTTCTTCCCTTCATAATCATGACTGAGAAGATACATGGCAAACTATTCCTATCTGCCAGATGCATCCTATTGCCCTAGATGTGAAGGGTTTTTCTTATTTGCCCATGGATGAGATTGTCAGATTAAAGTTTGGATTGATCATGCTCACTGTGCTTAGTTTGCCTGCAAGCTAACTGGAATTTTTTTCACATAGTTCTTATCATGATATATCCAATGTTTTCTTGTAGATAGGCATACTATTGTGATACTCTCATGTCTCGCCCGATTCCCAACTTCAAAGAGCTTTCTCGCTCTGATGTGAGAAAGCATGGCAGATGGGGACGGCGATGTTGCGGCAGCCAACCAAATATAGCTGCAGCAAGCGGGGCCATCTGCAGGTGGTGGGGAAGAGACATAGTTGGCGGTTGGAGGCGATGAGCAAAATCATCAGGATAGCAGCGAGGTCCATGATCGTGAGGAGCTGTCGCTATCCAAGAAGTGTGTATCCTCCCCTTCTCTTTTGCAGTTCTTGATTCCCCATTTGTTAGTTTATTTTTCTAATTTGTTGTTGTCGCGTGCTTACCGGATTTAGGTCCAGAAAAGAACAAAAGAGGAAGAAGCCACACAAGAGGAAGAGGCTAGTAGAGGAGAGGTGATGAGGACATCTCCACCTTGGATACGACCGCTGGCCCTCCTCTCCCTACTACTCTTTCATTCCCGACCTTCGGTGTTTCGGCCGCTACTTCATCTACGTCGCGTAGAAGGCTTAATCCAGAAGCACAGCCTTTCCAGCCACCTTTGTTGGACCGAAGCCTCGAGACCACTCACTGAGGACAGCCCACGTGCCAAAGAAGGCCCACGTTGAAGCTCAATTCGTCGCCGAGTCCGGTTCGGCCATCCAGCAACACGTCAACTTTAAACCGGCATATCTTGGGCTCCCGAACTCCGTTTTTGACGTGCGACCACTCGTTTGAAAGCTTAGGAGACAAGCTTTCTAATGGACCTAGTCCCATGGCCAAATTGCTCAAGAAGCGATAGGAAATCACAGAAAATTATCACAGACCAGAACTTCAGGGTGCTACGCCACCTTTCTTTTTGGCCCAAGGCCCATGTATCCTTTGAGCGTGGTGTTGGTGGCCAACCCTAGCTTGGGAGCCCCTTTGGCCGCCGCCCCTGGTGTGGGTGCCTCTCTATATATGACCGCCACTTCCGTGTGTTGTTTTTTAGGTTTTGTTTTGTGTGGTAGACCTCCTTGTGCATCCCTCCTCGTCTTGCGTGTGTCGACTAGACCATCCAACACGAGAAAGAGAACCTCACCTTTGTTCGTGACTTTTGGTTAATCCAAGTTTCATATTGCTTCTTACTTATTCTTGCAAGTTCCTCGATTGCTAGCAGGGATAAGGATCCATCGTGTTTGGACATGGTTGATCAACTTGCGTTGGTGGCATTGCGATTGCCGACTCCCTTCCTCACTGGTTGGAAGCCAAGATCATGAGTTCATCAACGCCCCCAAATCACATATCGTTCTCATCAGAAGATCGGGCACCCCTGTGTGCGCATTAAGAGGAGGAAGAGGCTGGAGGAGGATAGCCATGGTCCCAGGGAGACAGTGAAGACAAACAAGGTGAATCTATTCCTAAGATAATATGATCAAAGAAACCAACTTTACTGATTTTCTCTCTTGTTACATTTGTAGTTACTAAACTACCCTTAAACTGCAAATTACTTTTAGTAACTATTTTTAGTTCCTTCTCTATTTTACGCTGTCATTGTTTCTTTAATCATGGATGAGTATCTCATGGAAGACAAGCACATCAGTACTAGAGGATTATTAGTCACTTTCGGTTCACACTTAGAATAGTCATGTATGGAACTCAAAAGAATCCTTAAACTATGAAACATTAGCCAAAGATAACTAGCTCATGATTAAATCATCAAGCAGAAAAAGCTAATCAAGGCGGCACCAAGATCACTCCATCTGCTTCCTTTTGCTTGATCCTTTACAACCTATCATAAGTGCATTCATGATAGTATTTCATAGTAAAGTATTCATGATATTTTTTTGGAGAGTAAGTAATCATGATCTTAACTGTGTTTCTGAACGTTACATATGATGACCTAAATGGCTTATTTTCGGTGTGACTTTGATTGGAATGGCATGCATCAACTTGTTCTATTTAATTCAAATTTTGGCAAAGCTGATAAAGATAGTTCTATTTAATTCACTTGTTCTCTTTGTTTCCTAGGGAGGGTGTTCACCACCAGCTATTCTACCAAGTCTATGAATTCGTTCTCTAGTGGCGACTATGCTGAGGTCACCAAGGGTAAACTTGTTGATGTCAACACTTGGGACGTTAGCGAGAATGGTGGCATTGAAACGAGGGATATCTCCATTAGCAACCCTGCCTATCTCCTCTCAAACAAAACGAATGAGGCCTCCATCTCCAGCAACACCATGTTATACTATACATTTTCCATCGCTAATGAGGTCTGCATCCTCTATAAGGACTTCCCGTGGTGAGATTTTTCTTCCATGTTCTTTTCTTGATATGTAGTAAAACATTGTCATTGTCTATAGTAAGTTGAAAGTAGTATTTTTAATGATTAGGCTTCAGATGTAAACCACACAAGTTGAAATCCTATGTATGGAAGGAGGCCAAGCCAATATATCGTGATGGAAAACTTGCAGAAGGAAAGTGCATACATTGCCACCAAACCTTTCCAGCCTCACGGGGATCAGGGACTAGTCAAATTGGAAGACACTTCAAGGTATGCAAAATAAAAACTAGAATGCACGATATGGTAGATAAAATGCATTCTTCAGTAATTTCATCTAAAGTAGTTGTCTTGAAAGATTGGAAATTTGATCCTGAGATCTCACGTAGAGAGCTTGTGCGAATGATAATTCTCTATGAATTGCCCTTTTCCTTAGTGGAGTATGATAGCTTTAGATCTTTTGTGGCTAGCTTAAACCCAATATTCAAAATAGTTTCTAGAACAACTGCTCAAGCTGATTGTATTAAATCTTATAAGGAGCATAGATTGGGTTTGCGAAATCTTTTTAAGGACTGTAATTCTGGAGTGTCATTGACCGCCGACATGTGAAAGTCAAATCAAAATCTAGAATACTTATGCATTACATGTCATTTTATCGACAATGAATAGAATGTCCAAAAGAGAATTATAAGATTTTATCCTATAGAGACTCCACACAATGCTTTGAACATGTATAATGTAATATTGAAGAGTATCCAAGATTGGCACATTGAAGATAAAATCTTCAGTTTTACATTAGACAATGTATCAGTCAACACTGCAATGATCAACTTTCTGAAAGAAAATTACTAGAAAAATGTCTTCTACATTGCCAAGGCAAATTGTTTCATATTCAGTGTGCTTCTCATGTCTTCAATATTATCGTCCAAGATGGATTAAAGGAAATGGGCACTATGATTGATAGCAATAGAAACAATGTTAAATATATCAAGAGTTCACAATCAAGGAGAGAAAAGTTTGAAGAAATCATTGCACAGGTGAGAGTATCTGAGAAGCACCCTTCACTTGATGTACCAACAAGATGGAACTCAATTTTTCTTATGCTTAAGTCAACGTTGTGTTTCAAAGCAGCATTTTATGCCCTAGGACAGCAAGACTTAAATTATAAATATGCTCCCATGACTTTAGAATGGAGATGGGCTGAAAATGTTCCTAATCTATTGAGGGTTTTTGACACTACCACTAAAGTTGTTTCAGGTTAATTAAAAATATCCAACATCCAACCATTACTTCCATGAGGTGTGGTTAGTTAAAAAATCCTTGAAAAGTGGAACTAAAAGTAGAAACCCTACCATTGCGACCATGGTAAAAGAAATGCAAGAGAAATTTGACAAGTATTAGAAAGAGTCGTACTTAGCTAATTGTATACTTGTCATACTTGACTCGAGGTACAAGTATGATTATATTGAGTTTCGCTTGAAGATAACATTTGGAAGTTATACCGAGAAACACCTCGATGAGGTTAATGAAGCTATACGAATCCTTTTTGATGAATATGCTACTAAAGTGAGAGAATCAGTTGAGCATTCATCACAAGGAGCAAATGGTGATGATGATGTGGAGGCTGAAAATGATCCTCTTGCAGATTGGGATTAGCATTTAAGTGCCAAAAAAGTTCAAGCAAGCAATGAGTTTGATAGATATTTGAAGGAAGAGTTATTTTCTTGTAGAGAATCTCTTGATATTTTATAGTGGTGGAAGGTACAGTCTCCAAAGTATCCCATCCTTCCTTGTATGGCACATGATGTATTGGCTATCCCTGCTTCAACTGTTGCATCTGAGTTCACGTTTAGCACTAGAGGAAGAGTTGTTAGCGATTATAGGAGTAGGCTCTCCGGTGACACCGTTGAGGCCTTGATTTGTCTTCAAGATTGGCATAAAGCAACCAGTAAGCTCATTTTTAATTATTTCTAACTTGTTAGTTTACTCGATAATAATTATATGCCGATTTCTGACTTTGCAATGTTTCAGGCTCTTCTCACCAACAGATTACACCAGCAGAGGATATGGATGATGGTGATAATTGATGAGATGCATCCATAAGAATGAAGGTAATTTGCTATGAAACATGATTAAACCTACATCTAAAACTTATTCTAAGTCCTTGTTTGCTAAATCTGCTACTACTTTAGCTTTAGGGGGTGCTTGCATTTGCTGCTTCAACCTATACTTTCAGCTATTTTGAAATATGCTACTTCTACTTTCGGATTTAGGAGATGCTTGCATAAATCTAGGACTATGTTGCACCTCTACCAAGTCTGCTACTCCTACTTCTACCTCCAGATTACTATTAATTTCAATTATGATTCAATACAGTGGTTGTTTGATACTTGTTCTTTGCTAGTGGTTTTCTGGTGGAGAATAGGACATTATGTTTGATTAAGATGGAAATGGTGGTATCTTTTAGTTATCTATTACTATTAATTAGACTTACAGAGTGGGCAAAGATGTTTCCATGAAGAGGTTCCAAGGGAGGTTTAACAATGGTAGGGAGTAGATAATTCTGTGCAACTTTGGAAGGGAGTTTGTTTGTGTTAATTACTTTGTTTCTATGTAGAAAGCTTGATAATTTTATATTTTTATTTTGTGGTTTTGAAGCTTATTACAAATAATAATGTCCAAAAATGTGAGGCGCTGATAGTTCATTGCAATTATTATGAGTAAACTGAGGTCTCTGTATTACAACTGGCCTGGGATGTAATTAATTTTGTTTCCAAGTAGTGATAGTAGCAGTTACTCCTTTTGTTTTTAGAAATAATACATTAGTTGTAGTAGTTTGGTGAGTGTATTTCAAAGATGCTGTCCTTTTACTATTTATTATTGAACCAACTCTTTCAAAAAAAAATTCTCATTTTCGAATTTGTCAAATAAATATTTGTTTCCTTATTTATGCACTAATATTGATATGCTAAAGCTGAATGCTGAATTACATACTGTTAATACAAAATTAGTTGTTAAGGATATGAACACATTCCAAAGTGATTTTTTTGGGTGCTAACAACTTTGTTGTGAAGAAGAGAGGTAGAGCTCTTTATCTTTTACCAACTGATTTATCGGTAGTCTTCCTGTTATTGATTAATTCAGTAATTGTTTTGAACTGAAGAATGGTAAATTGCATGTTTAGTCGTTAATGTGCCATAGGCCCACAGCATCAAGGATGGTGAACAAAAATGAAATCAATGTATAATGTTGCTTCAACCTATACTTTCAGCTATTCTGAAATATACTATTTATACTTTCAGATTTAGGAGATGCTTGCATAAATATAGGGCTATGTTGCATCTCTACCAAGTTTGCTACTGCTACTTCTACTTTCATATTACTATTAATTTCAATCCTCCTATCACCTGATTTTAGCGTTGTTAACTGTATAATTCTCAAATTTGTATCTAATCTAACAATGCAAACCTTTTGGATGAATTGTCAAGTGGAACGCTGCAAGGAAGGCTGTGGTTGGGTGAATGTCGGGTTGAAGTCAATTGGCAGGAGATACTAATGTTCTCTCATTGTTCTCTCACTCTCAAACTTTCAACACTGACATTGTGAACTTAATTTCATAGCTAATGTTGTTGAATGATCATTTCTTTTGTCTAAATTTAGAAGGTAAATCAAGAAATTGTTAAGTGTTCATTTCTTCTTATTCTGGTTGAATGGACAATGTAGTAATATTTGATGCAAAACTGTTGGGAAAAACTATGTAGAGAGTCTCTAATAGAAACTTTATTTCATTGTTGGGAAAAACTGAGAACTTTTTGGACATTGTTCTGTCATTGTTGGGAAAAACTGAGAACTTGATGGATTGAAATTCCGTATTCTTATGATCATCTTTGTTTATCTCAACAAGCAAGAGCTTGCGGCCAAACTGAGAACTTGATGGATGTAATTCGTTTGTTATCTCAGCAAGAGCAAGCAAACTCAGAACTTGATGGATTGTAAGAGTTTGTTTATCTTAGCAAACTGAGAACTTGATGGATTGTAATTCGTTTGTTATCTCAGCAAGCAAGAGAGTTTTGTGGGCTTCGTGGGTGCCACTTTACCCGTATAAGAGTTTTGTGAGCTACAACGTTGACCCGCATAAGAGCTTGTAGCCAGGCAGGCAAAACGCAGCCAGCATATGGGACGTCCCACTTGCATGCTTAATTGCACGCCCCATCGCGGCAGTGAAGCACTACAACAAGGTGCCAATGGACGTGCGACTCTAACCTACCAGGGCAGGCCGTGATCGCGACTAGTGATGAAAATGGATCGGATAATTTCCGACCGATCTGGATAATTTTCGAACATGAATTCTGTCAGATCGAATATTTGTCGGATAGTATCAGATCGGATACAAGTACGGATTTTTTTGTTGGATATGGATTCGGTAGCTCCCTATCCATCAGATACAGATTTAGATAATCTGGATATTAATAGGCCGAATATCCGGATATGTATGTGGGATGGGCCAAGGTTACTCTTTTGGCTCAAAAAGGTTTCTTAATTTCAAAATTGTTTTCTAATTTAATTATTCTATAAAGCAAGCTTCAATTATTAAAATTGGCAAATCAACTCTAAAAATTTTGATTTTTTTTAGAAAGTTTCAGACACAATCTAATATTTAAAATTTATTTTCAAGATTTTATTATATTTTAAATTTGCTCAAAAATTCAAACACTTGTTGTTCTTAATAAGAAAATATTTTAAATAAGTAACTAAAATGCATAAAACTCATAAATACATAATTTATCATTTCAAATATAATTCAACAAAGAATATAAATCTTAGGTCATTACATGTAAGTGTTATATGTTTTTCTAGATACATGGTATCTACGTATTATCAAATTTTTAGTGTATGTTATGTGCTTACTTCTATTTATATCTCGAGTAAGAAATACCTTTATTTTATATTTTGATCTATATATACGATGAACTAATCGTATGTACGTGATAAACTAAGTCGTACATAATGTTATTTGAGATATAGTATGTAGCTATTGTCTAAGTGAATGAATATACTTATATTTGTTCAATTTTCAATAATGTTTTGATCAAATTAATTAGTTATGTGTTTTCATTGATTTTTTATATACAATCTATATCATGCTTCGATAAATATTCGAAATCGTATCCGATTTGATTTGTATTCGATCCATATATGTATTCGTATTCGTATCCAGATTATTCGTATCAGCAATCAAGAAAAAATATATAAAATAAATATAGTATAACTATTATCCATTCGTTTCAAATCCGTTTTCACCCCCCTAATGTGAATACGTGATGGCAGTTCACGCACGTAAGCAGGCACTTTCAGACGGTTCGGCGCCGCCCGCCAGAGACAATGCCATGTCTGCCATTCCTGCCAATTACGGCAGGGACGAAGAGAATCTCTAAAAGTCGTGCGTACTAATGGACAGACGGATATGTTATGGGCTTGAGGCCATTCACACCTATGGCTACGGCCTACGGGGGCAACGTGGAGGACGAAGTCGCTGTCTGTTAATATGCTAAGGCCTGTATCCATCACAGCCACGACCGTAATTTCGGCGGCCTAACTGGGGTCGCCAACAGGCCATCCTACCTCCTTGGTGTTGGCAATATCGGCCATACTTTTCCTGCCATTGTCCGAGCGAGCTCCACATGCAAGGATGGAACAGCTAGCATACAAGAAAAGCAGGGAGCAATGGAGAGGACGACGATGAAACACCGCTTGAGAGCTTTCAGTCCATACGGAGTCCCGGATGGAATCTTCTGTGCTTGATTGATTCGCTCCACAACTTAGTCACTCAGTGGCGTATCCAGGATTTTGGGTATGGGTGGTCCAACTTAGTATAAATTTTTTAAATACCGTAAATCTAGCATGCCAATATACAATACAAATATAGAATTTACCAAAAGTGCATCATGATATATTAATAAGGTGTCTTACAAACATCTTAAAATCAACAACTAAGTATGAAATTTGACTTAAAGAAACTTACACGACTACAATAATTTGAAGAAGATTACAGTACTACTTCTTGTTGGGTCTACGCTTTCTAATGGCCATGAAAGTGTCCATTATATCTTCTTCATTCACTTTAAAGAAAATATCCCGCTCAATGAATATGACTAGACAATCGTCCAAAAGACTATCACCCATCCCTCTTCATGTTTCAACAATTTTGCAATACAATATGTAGGATCGATATATATTAAACTAGCAATCAAAGGGGGGTAAATGATTGCACGGAAGCTAAAATCAAATTTTTGATTATTTTTGAAACACCCCAATTAACTGATTCGGATTCGACAAAAACAGATTAACCTACATTCACTAAAACAGTAATTTCTGATGATCCCACCGTTAGATCGATGTGAAATTTTAACTACTGAAACTAGACTCAATTTTCAAGCTAACACAATAAAAATCAGCTCGATCGGATCTACGGATCTAAAGTTATTTTCTTCGTAATTTTACTGAATCAAACGCCAGACCAAATAAAAACAGATTGACTCACGTTCACCAAAATAATAATTCCCAAAGATCCTACCGTTGGATTGTTTTGAAATTTTAACTGTAGAAACTAGATGCAATGTAGAAATTAACACAACAAGAATCAATCCGATCGGATCAACGGATCTAAAGATATTACCTTTGCAATATGACTATCTCAGTAATAACGGGAATTAAACTTACAGCTTTGGAATTTTTGGGTGGGCCGGGGCCCACCCGGCCCACCCTCTGGATCCGCCAGTGTAGTCACTGCTTGTTGCGGCTAATGTTGAACCGTGCGTGTGCTTACGTTTATCCACTGCTACGCTGCTTTGCCGAATTATTTTTTAAAATAATATATTTTTTAAATAATTTTTATAAAAATAATATGCCGAATCATAATTTTACAAGAATGCACCTCTGCCGCCAAATGAAATGATGACAGAAGCTCTATCGCCATTTGAATTTGGCGACAGAGGCTCTGTCGTCGTTTTAAATGGCAACAGAGGTCTGTTTAGTCGCGGTTTGCATTGACCGACGAATTATTTTGTTGTTGATTCATTTGGCTGATAAGACTAAGGCTGGTTAGCGACGGAACCCTGTCACTAATTCAAATGGCGATAGAGGTATATTTTTGTAAAATCTTGCTTTAGCATACTATTTTTATAAAATTATTTTAAAATGTATTATTTATAAAAATTCCCTGCTTTGCCTGTCAATCTTTGCCGTGGCACTGTCTTTTTTGTACTGCCCCATTGTTTTACTGGTATTTAACAATGCAATCGGACAAAAGGAAAGACAATGCCACCACATAACTACATAAGTGAATAATGCACCGGACAGACAGATGTCTGGTCGCTGCTTACACGCTGCCGACCATCCTGTCCATCAAACCGTCCTCAACATTTTCACGGCGTCTACGATGCAATTGTCGGCTAACACCTGCTCCTCTATCTTTTATAGCGCCGAGGATTGGAGGTCAGTTGGAGGTGTTACGTTAGTCTTGTGGAGAGGCATTTTAAAAAATTGGAATTCGCGTTTAGATCCTTTCGGTGGTTTTAATACAATAGATCTGAAAAAAAAAAATTACGTTGAGGTCCCTCCATGGTTTACATTGAGGTCCTTTTGCCGGTTTTCATCACGGTGAACTCGAAAAAAAAGCAATACGTTTAGATCCGGTTTTCTCTAAAAAAACGCAGATTCGTCGATAGTTTATAGCGGTCCACAGGTTCGCTGTTCTACCAAAAAAAAGTTACAGATCCACTGATGTTTTATAGCCGTCCATAAATTCGTCGATGTGGTCTAGCACCCAATTTCTTAAAAAAAATACCTAGATCATCGTGTAACGAAAGGTTCTTTTGGCGATTTTCGTCATGATGAACTCGAAAAAAAATACGTTTAGATCCGGTTTTCTCCCAAAAAACACACAGGCTCACCGATAGTTTATAGCAGTCCACGGATTCGCTATTCTCCCAAAAAAGAGCAAATCCGCTGATGGTTTATAGCCATGCACAGATTTGCCGGTGGGGCCTAGCACCCAGTTTTTTTTAAAAATACCAAAATCGTCACATGACGAAATCCCCCACGATACAGCGTAGCGCATGACATTGGCTAGTATTTTTTAAATGGATTGATCTATAGCGTATTTCATATTCAATGTGAAATTTGTATAAGTTCCTTATATATTCCTAATAAATATCCATACTTTATATTCTCTTTTTTAAAAAAACTAAAGGCAGAAGCTCTGCCATTCATTTCCAAAAAAGAGAATACAATAGTAGCCTTTGGAGACGAATATAACACCAATTATAGGAACTAGACCAACTAAAATAACACAATACCTTGTGGAGTGACGATAAAAACTCGACCCTCGGCCGTCGTCACCGTGCTCACCCGTCGTCACGGCTTTGAACACCTACACACTGTTGCGCCCGCCCACAGGCGCAACATTGCTACAATCACCACCACCCTGATCTCGACCCCAGAACTAAGTGGTTTAATGTCGATCAAACCACCAACGTTCTACAATAACGCACCACCATTACCACCACTAGCGCCGTGCGTCGTGCCCAGGAGCTGCCCCTACAGACACCCTAGTTCGGGGCCCTGTGTGGCCTCGTGCACCACTGTGGCCACAATGCTACGTCATGCCATCACCACCTCAAGGATCATCCTGCTGAGGAACAGGTTCCTGACCACTTGGCAGAACTTGCCCGTCTCCTCTAGCTTCCTCGCCTTTCCCTAGGCCGTGCGCGCCTTCTAGATCCCACCAGACTCCATCGTACCACGGCTCTCGCCTGCCCTCTCCTCCACCCTCGACAACTCCTCTTCCTCCTCCTGTTGATCCTGCTTGGGCTTGTACCTCTTTCACTTCTTCCCACAGCAGATCCGGAAGGAAGCATGCCTTGAGCTCGTTGAACAACCCAACGTGACCGCCTTGGCTGTGGCCACATCAATGCCCACCAACCACAGGAAATTGAAGGAAGTCCCTACCCTGCACGCAGCCTCGCCACCACCCTCCCTTTGAGGAACACCCGCTGTGGGGTTGCAACCACATTTCCGTCAACATTACCCCACACGCCATCCTCGAAGCGGAGGACCCTTGTAGGCGCATCGCCCCGCTGAACCTCCCCTACCCTAAGAAGCGGGGCGGGCACCACTCCCAACACCAAAAGGAAGCAACACACAGCCGGATTCGGTCCAAATGTGACCAGGAGGATGCAACACCGACCCCATCACATTGGCGCAAACCGCATCGCCATCCGAATCAAACGAATCTTGAGGGGAACACCCTAGATCCGAAACTGCATTGCCTTGATCTTATGTCCTGGCTAGCGCTCATGAAGGCCCTCGTGGAGCTTCACTACTAGTCGCATTGTCTCCGTCGCTCGTCACTGAACCCATGCTTAGCAACCGAGATGACAGCCACCTCCTCAGCCACCAGCACGTTGAAACTAGGAGATGGGACACTAAAGATTTGGAGAGTAAGAGACTATGAGAGGCCCCACCATCGCCATCGGCCTGCCGGTAGCCACCAGTGGCAACGACGAAGGAGAAGATGAGGTGGAGGTGCCCTTGGCTGGAGGCTGTGGCGTCCCCTCCGAAGTCACCTTGGGGCACCTTTGGAGGCTTTGTAGTGTTTTTCTCACTTAGAAGTCTGAGTTCCAGAAAAGTGTATGCTTACTTTATATTCTCTATATACATATATTGAATATAGTGCTCCATGATAATAAGTAGAGATAATCTTGTTATTTTCAGTACTTTCTTACCCTATATAAAAAATAAAAATAAAAACTGCATCTTATAACTGAGGGAGTACTACTCTGCAGACAAAAACGACCTGAACAAGCAGATGATGTCCACTGGTCACCGACGTCTGCTCAAACCACACATACGCGATGACATAATAAGGGTAGCCATTTTTACCGAGATGACATAACCGTGTCGTCCCTGTTACAATGCCCGTGATGTCCCTTTAATCACTGCCAAGAATGTGGTGGTTACTGGTTAGTGAGATGCGAACACAAGATGGAAACTTTTAGATCGTTTGGTGTAATATTTTTTTAACGTGTGCATCATTTTTTTTATACGCATATTTATATTGTTGAAGGAAAATATTTCACGTGTAGAAAAAAAATGTTTCATATGTAAGAAAAAAATATTACAGCGATCCGAATCGATATTTTTACTGTTATCGAAAGAAAATATTTCACACATAGAAAAAAATTGTACGAGTAGAAAAAAATATTACAACATAAAAAAAGATCAGACGTCCCACTCCTCCTAGCAATACCGAAACTTTTATCGATCTTCCAACCCAACGAAGTGACATGATGCGTGACACTGTGACAGCACTTGTCACTGGACAATTTGGGGAACGCAGTGGCCACCACGACCTAGCTCAGAAGCAGCAGGTGCTTAACTTGTATGCCCCTGAGTCGATGACCCTGGCTACTGGAGATTCTTATGGGGCACTTGGCTACTCATCTCGGAGCTTTACCTAACCAGTGAAAGCGATGCTTAATTGCTTATGCGTCTCGATTCTTACGGCCTCTCGGACCTAATTACTTTTTCTCGTTAAGCATTTAAGCTAAGACCTCGTTGTCACTGGCAGGCAAACGAGTGGGTGAGCTTTTGACGAGGGGAAGACGAGCTGGTGTGATGAGGCCGCGCCTGCCTGTTTCGAGCAAGCGAATGCAGCCAGGCGGTGTGGATTAGTGCAAAAGAACGCGCACTAACTGCATTATATGGGTTCCTTTTCTTCTTATTCTTCTTCTTCTTCTACTCAATATCTAAAGCAAGCGATTGTCAGCGTGTCATGTGTCGGTAGTTTTGTCAGTTTGTATCTGACCAGTGCTGTTCTACTTCTGATACAAGTAATATAACCAGAGCTTTTGCAAAAGGATATTTGTCTTGTCGGCACAACGGACAGAAGCCACTGGACAGTGGTGTTCACCGTGCAGAGATATGGAAATTTAAGCCATTTTACTCGAGCTAGCAGTCAAATATTTCGCAAAGGTTTGTTGATCCTGTTCTACATCGGCATCAATGGCCTGACGTGGCTAATTGAGTCCAGCTCAGATGCTCGCTATCCACGGCCGAGCGAGACAAGCAGGCCACTGTAAAGCTGAGAGCTCACGGGGTAAAAGCAAGAAGGGAGCAAAAGGTGAGAGCGGCCGGTGATATGCAACTGTTACGCTGATGGTGAAGTGAACCATGGCTACCCTACCCGTCGTGTTTTAGCTACGCAGGTGGACTTTCTAGGATAAAAGCCGAAGAATTTGGATCCCTCGCCTCTTTTTTTCAGCCCCAACGTAACTTTTTCGCAAATCTGGTCTCCACGAGAACGAAGTTGTTAAACTAATTCCATTCTCTCTCTCTCTATATATATATATATATATATATATATATATATATATATATATATATATATATATATATATATACATTCAATATACCACCTAAATGAAAGTGTTATACTTCTTTATTACTTTCGATATACTTCAATAATAATTCTAAGATACTCCAATATGACATAGTTGAAAAAACTTCATGAGCCATTTATTTTTTCTACATACCATTTTACATATGTAAAAGGAATATATAAACAAATTATACTATAAAGAGTGGACTTTGATGAAATTTTTCGTGAAACTCACTGGAATATCTTATAATCATACTAGAATATACTCAAAAGATAAAGAGGTATAATAATACCATTTAAGCGGTATACTAGAGGTGGGAGTATGTACTCAATAGAACCATTTTCTATATATATATATATATATATATATAGGAAAAATATATTTTAGTTACTCACATACATACATATATAGATCTGTACCATGGTATCCTGCCTATCGGACTCATGACACAATGCCACGGTCTACTGACCTACCGAGCATGCACACCTCGACAGGATAGCAAATTTCAATTAAGCAATTAAGTAATCAAGTTATTAATTAAGCGAATAATTAGTTAAATGATTAATTAGTTGATTTAATGGGCGTATTCCTATTGAGGAAAGGGAGCTCGATAGGAACCTGCCGCAGGCCAATGATGTGGCAAACCAATGGGCTCCGCCCTGTCATACTGCTAGAACCTTTCACGATCTGAGAGGAGGCCAGTTTTGTAAATTTTTGGAAGAAACTAGATCCAAAGAAAAAACATGTCAGTGCTTAGAAAAGTGAAGGCTCCGTAGAATCTTGGGCTCAACTATTATATCAGCCTGTTCTTACACTGACCTGACCTCTACTTTAGTTAGAGCAAGTACAATAACAAAACTCAACTTACTTTTTCTCTTATCTATGTGATGTAAAGTAAGTAATAAAATCTGCTTGTACATAACAATCTTTAAAGTTTGTCTCTAAATGTTGTACAATAACTATCTCTTCTCTCTTATACATAACTAATTTTTCTTGTTTCTCATGACAAACTGGCTCTTGCATAAGAGCTAGCTCTCTTCTCTCTCCTCTTTTCTTACTTTTCCATATAAAACAAAATTAATATGTATAGACTAAAAGTAACCTAACCTAGTCTTATTATGTATATATACATATGCCCTTAGTAGCACCAGAGTGGTATACTGATTACTGAGCACTAGCAGCGTTTAGACTAAGTCACTAGTCTACTACTAGTGCGCACTAATCAGGAAGCATAATTGATCCATTTTCTAGTCCCAAACTTTATTTTTGATAAAATTGGCCCCCTCTTAGTAGAATTTGTAAAAACGACCTCCTTGATAAGCTCGAAACTCAGAAGGTGCAATATGCGACGTGTATCCTCTACCGTGTCAAAGATACTTGAAAGGAGGGCTGTAGCATGGTACGTCGGGCCAGCGCAGAAGCGGTCGGTGGATCACGGGAGATGGCAGCATGCCATAATAGGCAGTGCGGTAGGGGGATGGATTCCTTCCGAGCTGCCATTGCTCGAAAAGGTTGTTGGTCGGCCGTGACGTCCCACCGAACACGTCTAACTCAGTACATCCTTCCGAGCTATGAGAACTCAACAGAGACGTGAGCCCTGCTACCTACCACAGTAGGTCGGCCTATCGTGCCCTTGATTGCCTTCTGAGCAATCAGACCACGACGAGCGATGTCACCTATCAAGTCTTCCGCGTTCCGACATGGGCCAAAAATGAGAATTCTTTCGCATGGGTACTAATTTTGCTAAAAAAATGAAAAGGGCCTACAAAAGTAAAAATTTTCAGGAAGCAAATGCTACGATAGTTAGTAAAGAGCACATAGCAAGCTAATTAGACCACTGCGACAGCAGCTTGTCTTGATTGGTTACTGCTCTGTCGGTCACGAATCAGATAATTAATTACAAGAACATGTCAAGTGTTAGAACATCTTTAATCAACATCGATTCAAACATAACATCGATTCAAACATACCTCATCTAAATGTCTAAGTACCTACCACTTTTTTCTCCGACGTACTGAACTAATTGCTTGCTCTCGAGTGAGACCCACGTCATTAAAAAAACGTAAATTTCACGAAACTGTAAGTATTTTACAAACTATCATAAAAACTACAGTAGCCTCTACTCCCTTTAGTTATAAATAATTATCGTTTTGGACATAACTACAGTCAAACTCTTGAAACTTTGATTATCAATATCTTTTTAAACATTTAAGTTGGATATATAAAAATTATATGTAGATTTGTCTTAAAAAGTATTTTCATAATATTATAATTTTATTAGATTTTATAAATATATTATAACATAAATTAGTGGTCCAATCTTAGTTTTGGAGACTATGTCAATGTCCAAACGATAACTATTTGCGCCCAGGAGGGGTATTTCATAAAAATACATATTTTTGGAGAATTTATGTTACAAATCTATAGCAATAAAGAATGAACTGTGAAAGTGTGGATCCATATAACAACCTCATGCGTCCCCATTTCCCGTTCCACTCTCGCTTGAGGCTATTATATGGATTTACACTGTCAAACCTGTTACAATAAATAGTCAATTCTAAGATACATAGTGTTATGAAACAAAATCTCTTAAAGTATGCATTTTTATGAAATGGAGCTAAAACATGTAGTCCCTCCATTTCTGAATATATATCAGGTGCAAAACATCTTCTACATGTAAACTCTATAAAAACTATATGTAAAAGTTTTTAAAAATTTAAAAAAATTACTATAAGTAGGATACGTAATATTCTACAACCTGTAAAAATCAAAGACCAAAATTAACTACATTTGAAATATATGAAAAAGCTAAATTCAGCCTAAATTTTTCACTATTCATCTCTGCTTGTCAGTTTCATATCTTTCAACTACGATGTGATCTTACAATTTCACATGATAATAGAAACTCACCTTTCTTACATATGATAATTTTTAAGAATTTTTAAAAAAATTTACATATAATTTAAATGGAGTTTATGTGTAATGGTGGTTGCACCTGGTACGTACCCTTCTTAGATGTATGTCATTCTATATTTTCGATGTAATTTTTGACTAATTTTTTATTACATACTCCTCGCTTATAGTTTTTTCTAATATAATTTATTACCCTAACTAGAGTAATACAGACCATCAAAAGATAAATAATATTTCATAGATACATCTGGGTGGAATTGCGAGAACTTAAAACGACATCTAGGAATGGGAGGGAATAATTTTCTGATAGCAGTTAGGCGAAATTTACACAAAAAAACACCCACGTCAGTGCAATAATCCGTTTCCTCTATCCATCGATGTCTCCCATGATCATGATCAGGGTTAACAAAACCAAAATTTCAATTTTTGAATGGTTTTTTATTTTCAAAAATAGAGCGAAAATCGGTAGAAATTGAAGGAGTTTGAATTCAAATTTTTTTATCTAAATGGTCAAACAATGGCAAAAATAGAAAATCGAGCGATTTTACCAATTTTCAATCTGTTTTCTTTGATTTTCAAATTTTGAGTGATTTTTTTATTTTCTACACACTGAAGAAAAATTAAAAGTTCCATAAAAATTCTAAAAATTTTGAAAAAAAATTCCAATTAATCTATAAAATACTCAAAGAAATTTAAATAGTTTTTGAAATCATTTAGTTCTTCTAAAAATCCAAAACATCAATTAGTGAAAAGGAACAAGGACAGATTTTTATAAAAATTACCAGATTTATTATGTTCTAAAATTTTAATGCAACCATAAATAGTGCCAAAGGATAATGTATTAAAATTTCTAGAAATAGTATACTTCATTTATTGCCCATATAAAATCAAAAATAGAAGAGCATATATAATGATAGTAGCACTTTTAGAATTTTTTTAAAAATCATTAAATTATGTTAGAATATCATATAAAATTTTTAAGAAATATTAGACTTTATTTTGTGCTTCTAGAAAATCAAAAACTAAAAGCATATATTTTGACAGATTATCCTTTGTCATAATTTTTTAAAAATACAAAGGTTTGTTAATCATCTGAAATTTTATAGCATCATTAGTGTTGCCTCAAGACCTCACACAAAAATTTTCAAAAAGTTTTAACACTGTAACATCCCAAAATTTTAGTTTTGAGTGTTTGAATTTGAAAATTAACCATTTGCATTTTCCTTGAATTAATTAAAGCTTAATTTAAATTTTCTAAAAATAAAAGGATTTAATTTAACTAATCTACCCATAAAACAAAAGATTTTTAGTTTTTGTTGGGTTCCTTGTGCTTCAAGGAATTTTTCTGTATTTTTAGAGATTTTTCTGAATTTATTTGCTCTTATTCAAATTTTTGGGATTTTCTAAATTCGGAAAAGGTTTTAAATTCTTTTATTCCTCTCGGGTCGAATCTCTCTCCTCGACCCGATCCTATTTTGCTCTCGGCCCGGTCCAGCCTCCGCTCCACGGCCCGCTCCTCCGTGCGTCTCCCGGTCCAACTTCGGCGTCCTACCAAGAGTCTGCTTCGGCCACCCGGTACCGCTCCACCGCCGTGCGATCCCGATCCAACGCTTCTCGTGGAGCCACGTAGCGTTCGCTTCCGTCCCCCGATCCGCCATCCCTTCGCCGGTTTGCACGTCATCTTCCTCAGCTCCGGTAAGTTGCTTCGCCGCCCCGCCGTCGACTGTCGCCACTCAGTTGTGCCCGTCCGATCTTCCCTCAATGCACCAGATCAGGCCACGTCGCCGTAGCCCACAGCCTATTCCTCCACCATCTGATCCCGAGCCTCCGTTGGATGCGCGCCGCATGGATCGTCCGTGCCAGTCAGTGCCGCTTCGTTTCCCGCACCTGCATCGTGTCAACTGCCGCGTGGCTGCCGTGTCCACGCCACGTCAACCTCGCTCCGCCGCGTGGCCACCACATCGCCTCCTGCCGTGCCCAGTCAGCGTCGCCTCGACCCCCGTGCTCGCGCCATGGCATCCCCGCGTGGCAGCTGCATCAGCGCCACGTCGGCTGCTACCTCAGCCTTAAGCGCCACGTGAAGTCCTTGTTTATTTGTAATATTTTTTTCCGCTGCTTCTTATTGAACTCAAGCCGTGAGACTAGTTTATTTGTAATAATTTGGCCATAAGGCTAATACTTTTTTTGCTTAATTAATGTTATTTGCTTCGTGATATGATTGTGTTATCATCACTGTTTCTACTGTGTGTGTTATTTTTTTCTGAACTAGCACGGTTATACAGAGAGTTCAGATTTAAAAATCCGGTCCCGACAAACACTTTTTGCTATTTTTTTTAAAAAAAATTGCATTTGAATTTCACGATGTTGAGCCATCTCAGTGCAGCTGAAAATTATCGATTTTGTGGACCCTGTCGATGATTCCATCCCTTTCCTTATCTTTTCTCTCTCCTGGTTCTCGCTCGATCCCTTACACCAGTGCTGTTGCCTGTCTGTTCACCGCCGTCGGCAGCCAATTTACCATCATGTCCTCCTCCTCCACCTCATCGGCGGTTGTGTGGTCTTGTTGCCCTCGATTTGGCAGCAGCGCGACGTCCTCGGCCTCGAGAAGAGGCGACGGCGACCTCGATTTGACGGCACGACGTCCTTGGACTCGAGCAGCAGCGACGGACCTCGAGCTGCGTCGGGCGATCTCGATCTTACGGCGCCGGCTTCCTTGGTTTCGAGCAGTGGCGCGCAGCAGCTATGGCGACCTCGATTCGACGACGGGGACACGGCTTCTCTTGGCACCGATTCATATCGTGGTTCGGTTCCGGCAATTATTTTCTTAGCATCGATGGTTGCAAGTATTGAACCGATCCAATCTCTTCTCTGCTCCTTCCAACAGGCTTAAACGTCACATTGCAGAGAAGCTAGCACAATTTTTTTTTTGTGCCTATATGCTTTTTTTTTCAAATATAACTCCCCAATTTGCAAAACTAGCACTATTTCAGACCATAGAAGCACGTGTCACCTGTCATGCTCTCTTACCACAGGTAAAACGCTGACAGTACGATAACGATCTTCACCTTGACAGATCGGGCAACCAGCACGACAGGGCGGGGCTTGCAGACTTATTGTGCTATAGAACCACAATAGGATCTTGCTGAGCTCCCCTTTTGCGGATCAACTCAATTAATTAATCACTCTACTTAGTTGATCACTTAATTAATTACTATTTGTGCATCATCTGTTTGTTGGCAAGGGCTTGCCCGCAACACGTGATGCCAACCTCGACAACTCTTCTGCCGTGATGTGCCCACTCTACCTGTCGTGATCGACTGTGTTGCTGCTGTGCCGATGAGGTGCCGCGGTACGTAGGGCGTGATAGGTAACACGTGTTGTCTGTCGCTGCTTCCATAGTTTGGGACAAAATTAGTTTTCCTAATTCATTTGTACAGGGACAAGATTTGCAAAATAAAAGGTGTGTCAAAAAAAAAAGCAAGAACTCCATTGCAAATGGCCACGCCTTAGGTGCTGTAAAATACTACTATGAGTAGTACAGTACTCTCGGCGTTTAAGTTTATAAGGTCTAATTTTTAAATGATCTCATTCACCGATATAAGATGTATTTTATATTATAATGTAAAACTAGTGTGATGTATCCTCTATATTTGTAATAAATATTTATTTTTACTTTATATTCTCTAGTATATACATATATTAAATATAGCGCTTAATAAAAATAATTAAAGATAATCTAATACTTTTCAATATGTTTTTATATATAAATAAATATAACTTATAAACTTAGACAAAAAATTACTATTACTCCAGAACTTGCTGCAGCATGCGTACGCGCCCACTAACCAATGCATCGAACAAGATGTTTTATATCTTTCATCATCTTTCTGCGAGGGGGCCGGGCCGCCGGGTATGTTTCTTTATTATTCCGCAGGGAGTGCAGTGCTCTCGACCGGCCCAGCACGAGGAAACCGAGTATAGTGACGAGGTGCAACTGTAACCGCGCAAAAACTAACTGTATATAATTTAAGCTGTCTATCTTCATCTTCAGAGCCGACAAACTGTTCAAATCTACACATTACTCATCTACTAGGGGATAGGGATGGAGAGTTTTTCTCCCGCAAGGCTGATAGCAAGGAAAAATTGTCTCCATAGGGAGAATCAGGTGCGAAGGTGTTTCACCGCTCCTCGTCTCGGTTACCTGTCCTGTTACGTAACCCTATTCCTTCTCTCAACTCCTCCGCACGGCCACATTCCCTCGATTCCCCTCTATCTGTCTATCCTTGCCTTCGCTCACCTCCTCTGCCCTTGTTCTTTCCCCCTCTGACTCTACCTCGCCCTCTCCCCCTCCGCATCGTCCTCGCTTTCTTCCCTCCCCCTCCGACTCCCCCTCCCTCTTCGCCATGGCCGCCACGCCCTTTGCCCCCGCGGGCACGACGTTAGTGGAGGCGGGGACGCAAAGCAGCGGGCGCTGTCGAGTGGGAGGACGTAGGTGGCAGCGATACTCCGAAGCCGTGGCGGTGGAGGCAGACCACACGGACATGGAGCAGCGGGCATTGGCGGTGGTGTTGTCAAGTTCGCTACGGTGCCGCCTCTTCACGTCGTTGTAAAGCATCTTGCGTGAGCTCGAGGATGGCACCGACGAGTGGGCCGATTTCATGCTAGTCGACGCCGAGGACGACTGGTAGCTCCCTGAGGTGAGGCGTGCTTTATATCAATTACTTATCGGGTATGACTCCCCACGGAGACCTAATACCCTGACGGAGAACAGGGTGAAGTGGCCTCAATACTGAGGCTAGGATCGTCAGGAACCAGGAATTTTCCTCCTCTCAAAAACAGGAATGTACCCTCACCCCTCACCGGAGAACGTCCTATTGCTATCCCTAGTTAAATTATAGTAATAATAGCAACTACATGGGAAGTTGTGCTGAAACCGAGGTAAGCTAGAGCAGGGAGCTGCGCACTGCCTGCCCCCGATAGCCACGCCCCAAGCAGGCGACAAACGATGCCATAGAAAAGCCATTGTGGTGTCGTACTACTATTCTACTAATGTATATATAGTACTATGCCGTGCCAGAGTGTACGTGCTGGTAGCTCCTGTTCTACTATATGTCGAGTTGCAGTAAGTGTAGGGGTGAAAAAAAAAGTCAGATAACTTCTGTCTGATCTGAAGCTGAGTCTGGTCGGGATCAAATTCAGAACCAGATTTAATTATCTGGTCAGATCTGAGATCGAATCTGGATACTTGAATCTTGATTCAGGATCGAATTTGAAGCATCCAACATCCGATTAAATACAGGACGAGATCTAGATATTCGGGTTTTTCTTATTTAGTTATCCGGATTTTTTTATTTGGATTTTTCTTATTTAGATACCAGCAGACTAACCCATTTTCATAATATTTTTTATTACAGCCCATTTATATTAATAATTAGTTGGTTCTATTAATTCTCAAGTGGCATATTCTTTCTACGATGTCTATTGAATTTGATTGATATATAACTTGTTACTACAGCCACATACTCGTATGGTTAAATTCAATATATATTACTCTATATATACGTGCATTATCCGTATATCTTTATCCTTTTTTATTCGAATCTATCACATATCTGTTCCATATTCGTATCCCGAATAATCCGGATCTGTATATGTATCCGACTAGTCCGTATCCGGTTCTGGATCCGGAAAAAAATATAGGTTAAAATACAGAAAGAACAACATCTGCCCATATCCGACCTGTTTTCACCCTAACAGAGTGAAACCTGATTGGATCATTTCGATTCGTTGTAGAAAACAGAACAGCTCACGGTACAAGGTTAAAAATACTGGTGAAATTTTGGAAATCTCGGTTGGAAATGAGATTCTAAATATTGGTGGAATAAAAAATTTGAAACTTTTTAAAATGTTACAATAATTTCGGAAATCTAGTTTCACTCAATTTCATTGAGATTTCGGTTAATTTGATCAGATTTAATGTTTTTAGGATCAAAATATATGTGAAAAATTATATATATACAAATTATGTATAAGTGTTTAGTAACAAACAACTTCCCTCGAGGAGACTTGTCTCACCCGGTAGACCTAGGTTCAAGTCTTGGCAACGGTGGAACCTTTATAGCTTCCCTCCAGTCTAGCTGGTTAGGAGACTTGGTCTCACCCGGAAGACCTAGGTTCAAGTCTTGGCAACGGTGGAATTTTTTTATGGCCAGGAAACAACGCATAAAAGAAAGTGAAAAAATTTTAAAATTTAATGTTGAGGGTAGGATTCAAACCCAGTACCTGACCTTTCCTGGCCGCATCTTAATCTGACGGGAGACTATTTTCATGGGGTTGAAAAGGACTAGATTTTTATGAATTTCGATCATTTTAGTTTTTTGTCCTAAAAAATACCAAATTTCAAATTTATTTTTGAATTTCGTCGAAAATACCGAGGTTTCAAACCTTGAACTTACCACACTCGCTCTCGACTCCACTCAGGCCTTATTGAGGGCTTCCGACTTAAGTTTCCGAAAAACCAATAAACTCCTAAAACAGCTTGGTTTTTAAGCAGTTTTTAGTATAAAATAGAAGTCATATATAACTAGCAAAAATTTCAAAACTAAAAGTTAGATTACATCTGCTTTACAGCTTATTAGTAAGAGAAATTAACCATTTATAAAACAGTTTCTCATAAAAAAACTACAGGTATTTTTCCGTAAAACAAACTAAAAAACAATTTTTTCATAAAAGTTAGGCTCCAAACAGGCCTCGATAGCGGTCACCGCACGCGCCCGTGGTAGCTAAAGCCACGGACCGAGTGGCGCCTACCCCGAAGTGCACGACCCGGGTTGTGGCCTTTTCTTGCTGACAACCGACGATCGAGTCCATTTTCTGTTGAATGGCTGCATACGAGTTGAGCACATCCTGAGCTCCTCACGCCGTTAAGCACTTCTGCTGAATAATGCAGTATGCAGTGCTGCGAACTACTCCATCCAGTTCAAACGATCGTTTTAGGGTATATATAATCAAAATTTTAAAACTTTAGTTATAGATATCTTTTTACATATTTAGATTTGATATATGAAAATCATGTAGTTCCATCTTGAAAAATATTTTTTTAATGATATAATTTATTAGGTTTTATAAATGTAGCACTAAGTTAGTGATCAAAATTATTTTTAGGATCGTATCGATATATAAAACATTTGTTTTTTTAACCGGAGTTACTGGTATACTAGCTTCATCCCAATACTCCATTTGTGATCACAGATTCACAGGGCATAAATAATGCATTGGTCTTCGTGACGCATGACGCCTATAATTGAAGATACTGCTGCCTGCCAGCAATGGTCTAAGACGATAGAGACCTATCTACTTTTGTTTACATGAATTTATAATAAAATTATCTTAACTTATTTTTAGTACATCTATACCAGCTTTATTATATATAGAAGGGTGAGAAAAGAGAAAAAAATCGGCTTTTATTTAGTAGTAAGTATTAGATAAGAATGTAGATAGATTAGTTATGTATAAAAAAAAGAGATAGTTATTGCACAATATTTAAAGCCAATATTTAGAGATAGCTATTGTTCAAACTAGGTTTAGTGTTTACTTAAGATAATATAGATAAGAGATGGAATAAATAGTAAAATTTATTATTGTATTTGCTCTTAAAGAGATCACGCTATATATATTAATATAAATAAGAAAAAAGATAGGTTTTAAAGGAAAACAAACGCTACATCTCTTAGCCCAATCAAAAACTGTTTGTCGATGGTGTGGTTTAGGGGTGGCAATGGGGACTCGTTCCCCGATCCTCGGTGGGGAATTTCTCTATTAGGGGATGGGTATGGGAAGAAATCGTCCCTGCGGGATGGAAACGGGGAAAATTATTCTCCCATCGGGGATGGTGGGGACGGGGACGGGGAATTTTTTTCCCACGGGGACCCGGTTGAGGATCCAAATTTAGTTTAGTCCAATTTAGTTATTAGATTGCAAACATATTCTCTAGCCCATCATATTCAATTTTTCATAAACGGGACAACATAATCTTCAATGAATGTATTCATTCTTTTTTTCCTTGTCTATTGATATGATTTTAGAGTTAAAATGGCTATAAGAGCTCTTCTCTTGTGTGAAATTTTCGCGGGGATAGGTCCTCGACGGGGCCCCAATACCCGAATGGGGATGAGGACGGAGGATTTTCTCCCCCGAGACGGGGAACGGGAACGGGGATGGGGAAAATTTTGCATCGCGGGGACGGGGACGGGGAGGCACTCTCCGGTGGGGAACGGCCCCGTTGCCACCCCTAGTGTGGTTTGACTAGATGCGCATGCAGCAGGAGTTCACTCTACGAAAGGCTCTTTCAAGGAGGCAAAACGAAAAAAGGGCGGAATGTACAAGGACATAACTGCTAATGTATACCTTATATTATAGCTATAGGATTGGCGTTTTCCAGCTATACCACGTCATATTTTCGGTATGAGGTCCTCTAAAAAAATTAAAATAGTGCTTAAGTCCTTTGATCGATTTTTAACAGAAATGATCTAAAAAAATTAAAATTATATTTAGATCCCTTCGTGGTTTGCGTTCAGATCCTCCCGATGGTTTTTAGTAGAATGGGCGTAGAAAGAAACAAGATTATGTTTTGATCTCAAGAAATCGGTTTTTAGTATATTGGACTTGAAGAAAAATAAAAATACATTTAAGTCCCTCCGCGATTTTCTAAAAAAAATTATAGATTCGCCGCAGTTTAATAGTAGTCCACGGATTCGCCGATGGATCCTAACGACCAACTTTTTTTTTTAAAAAAAAGAAAATCAGAGTTACGCAAAAAAACAAAGATATGTTTGTTTTCTAAAAAAAATTCACAGATTTGATGACTGTTTATAGCTGTCCACAGATTGACCGGCAGGTCCTAGTGATCCATTTTTTTTTAAAAAAACAAGAAAACCATAATTACGCAAAAAAGAAAATACATTTAGCTCCCTCCACGTTTTTTCTCGAATTTTTTCAAAAACATCTGTCAAACCAAATTTCGTGCAACACGGCGTCGATCGAATTTTCCGAACTTCGCATGACGCGGTATCACGTGATGAAATTTTATACGTCATAATAGCGTAACGCATGACTCTGACCAGTAACATAGAATTTAAGGTTCTTCGGTGTTTTTGGTTGGGGTGGGGTGGGGTGGGGTGGGTGACTCGGGAAGACGACTTTCCGTCTGTCTATATAAGCCTCCCGGCGCGGCCCGCTGAACCCTCCACCTCTCCCTCCCTCGTCGTCTCCAATCCATCGTTCCCTCGATCGCCTCCAGTGCAGGGCTTTGTCTTGCAGGGTTAGCTCCCTCCTTTTCTTCGAAGCGGTGACCGGAGCCTACGCTGGGCTCGCGCCAGGAGCTGGCTAACCATCGGCAGGGAGCGGCGGCGCCGCGCGGGACGGCGGCGGCGGAGCTGGCAGAGACCACCGTCTGCAGGGAGTCGGAGGAGCAGCGCGGCAAGTTCCTGGTCCTGCGCCTGTACGAGGCGCTCAACTCCCGCGACGCGCGCCGGGCGCAGGAGCTGCTCGCGCCGGACCTCGAGTGGTGGTTCCATGGGCCCCCCGCGCACCAGCACATGATGCGCCTCCTCACCGGCGCCAACATCAACGCCGAGTTCAGCTTCTCCCCGCGCTCCGTCGACGCCTTCGGCTCCACCGTCATCGCCGAGGGCGCCGACGACGCCCGCCAGCTCTACTGGGTGCACGCCTGGACCGTCGGCCCCGATGGGGTGATCACCCAGCTTAGGGAGTACTTCAACACCGACCTCACCGTCACCCGCCTCTCCGCCGCCGCCGCCACGAACACCATCCCTCCTAACCACGCCTCCTCCTCCTCCTCCTCCTCTACTTCCACCTCCTCTGCCTCCAGCGCCTCCTCCTCCCCGGCGCGGGCACCGTCGGGGCCCAAGTGCCTGTGGCAGAGCCGTCGCCACGACCGCGCGCGCAAGTCGCTGCCGGGCCTCGTCCTCGCCATCTAAGAACGGCTCAACAACTCGATCGAGCTGCCCTCCTTAATCATATAATAATCCTGCATACTATCTGGTGATTAAATAAATAAACTGAAAGCGCATGTAATAACTGAAGTCAGCAATCAAGACGTCACGTCAGTTTTGCATTGCGTATGGGCTGAACTGAACTGGTTTGCCGGGTTCCACTGCCACTAGTATTGCTTACGTGTTTGAATTAGGAGTGTGATTTGCTTGGTTTCAAGTCATGGATTATGGTGTGTACTGCTACTACTACGGTAATGGTTTGTTATGGCTGAATAAAAGCGATGGTTTATTGTGGTTGAATATAAGTAGATTGACTTCGAGTCTTAAGCAATGTATGCGTGTGCCTTCTCCTCCCTCTTCATTTCTTTGTTCTTTTTCATTTACTTGGTCTTCAAGTGGATCGAGTGAATTCTGCTTAATTTAATTTGACCACAAATTAAAATAACTCCGACGAAGCTTGAGCAAGTAATCTATCGACTCAAGCGATGAAAGGTCTTAGATTCATGGAGAGCCATGGAAGTAACCAACTGATACCTCTTTAAGAATTGCACTTCTCGAATTATTCCTGAGAAAATATGCGTAGTTTGGGATCCAAATACTCCATATGAGAACAAACTAAAGCTTGCACGAAACCAGTCTGGGTAAGTCGTCCATAAGCCAGGAAGAACAAGGACACAAGAGGATTCCGGGGAGAAAAGTCTCCCCCAAATCCAGGGGGACAAGTTCAAGGTGTAGCTTTCGACGTGGCCATCCAAAAATCTTCGATGTGAACTTCTTCGGATTTCCGATAGCTCTGGAAGAAGAGAAACCAAGTTTGGAATTTTCTTTACCTTTTGCCACTGTCCTTTTCCCGATTCTGTGCTCTCTTTTTCAAATGAACTGCCACTTTCCGCAGTTTTTTGAGGTGTAAAGAAAAGAACACTGTACTTATCGCAAAACTAGCCTACGAATAAACTTGTAAAAATAGCTTCTTTTCTCACTGTAAAATGCACGACAGATGGCACGTGTACTCTGTCGCACTTGAGGAGTGTGGGCGAGTGCGGAAGGACACGCTACCCCACACGGGGATCCGAGGAGGACGTCTTCCACGTTCCATCGGTGCGGTAGCAAGTCCTCCCATGCTTTTCAGGCACAACAAGATGTCCTTTACGGTTGCAGCGTGTCGGGCATCTCACATGCTCACAGGCACAATAGGGGATATGTGTTGCCCGCCGTGCCTTCCGCGATAGGAGAGGGGGCTATTTTATAAATGTGCACGTGAGGAGTCTAGATTTGTAAAAAAAGTACAATAGGCTAGAACAATAAATAAATCTAAAGAAAAAAAGGGTTTACGCAGGTTTTCGGTAGATTAAGGTCTTGTTTGGACACCTTAGCTTCCCTAGTAAATTGGTTTCTCGTAATAGTGCAGAGGATTTCAAACTTTCAGGTCATTTTATGATAATGAAGTAGCCAAATATGAAGAGGATAACTGATAAAACATATAAGTAATAAGCCTGACCTAAAATGAGTCCACTCTCCTCCAACTTCCCTAGAGCCTTCGGCAACACAGCCGAGATAGCGACAGATTCTCATAGTAGCCTCATTAGATCGTAAATCTCTCTTGTTATATCTAGACAATAGGTAGGAACATAAACTGAAATATTTTTGCTGCCTTACCACTTGGCTATGCCCTATTTCGGGTTTTATGCCACACTAATAAACACTATTATGAAAAATGAGGGGTACTCTCTTGCTAGGATTCTAGACATGTAGATAATATAGAATCTAAAAAAATGCATCGATCATTATATGGATTTTTACTCCTCTTGCCTAGGATTACATATTGGGTCATTACGGGGTCATTAGATAAGAATCCAAAGATAAAGGGGAAACAAAGAATGTCGTACTGTATAAACATAAAATTTGAGAGTAAGCATTACATAACCTCCAAGATTTTTTTAAGGAACAGATTACCCGTTTTTCCTTGCCGCATAGATCCATTAGGATGGTTTTGTTTATTTTGACACCTAAAAAATGCAAAATCAATTCTTGCAAAAAAAAAATTTCAAGAGATGATTTATATTAAGCACTCTTATGTTTTTTAAAGAAATCTGAGTCCTTCCTTTGAAGGGAGTTTAAGATTACGTACGGTGAAGCTTTGTCGTGTATGGCTCATATATATCCTCGTATATGTACTTATTAGGTGTTGAGTTAAATATATAACTAGGATAAATATATACTCTTTTGTAATCTTAATTGTAAAAAGTATCTCCTCAAGCAAACAGAGTCCCCGCGATTCAGCTCCTAGGGACGTAAGCATTGCTGAACCTCGTTAATAAATCTGTGTCATTTGTGTGCTTCTCTCGTGCTAGAGCTGCAAGCATGATCTGATCTCCCTCAAATGGGATTGAAGCCGACTAGAACCGGATGAAATTGAGGTGCAGATCGGAATTTTTTAAGTACAAGGAGGACGGTAGGGGACACATCCACTCACACCCCACACTGAAGGCTGTATACACATGGTCACATTGCAAGAACTTACAATTTCCAAAGACCTAAGATCTTACAGAGTGCAAACACACATCTTCCGGCAGAATACATGTACTCTGAGGCTATTTTCAGTGGAGAGTTTCATTTCACGGTTTCCAAAATTGTCACGTCATTTAAAGAGATTTGAGTAGATGAATGAAACAAAGACTACAATGCATAGTTTAATTTCACGGTTCCATATGCTAACCATCGCATTTAATTGCAAAGCATAAGATTGGGCAAAGTTGGATGAAATGAAACTCTATAGCCCTAGTGCTAGTTTTAACAGGTTTCATAATCTTGAAAATAGTGTACACCCAGTTTCATCTTGATGAAACTCATTCTCTCTCTCTTCATAATTATCATGCCATGTCATCCAAACTGTTGATGTGTCACATCATTTAATGGGAATTAAACCCTCATGAAACCTCCACTGGAAATGGCCTGATTAAGGGGGTGTTTGGGACAGCTCCAGCTCCTCTAAAATCTGTGGAGTTGGTGGAGTAGGGTATTTCTAACTCTAGAAATTTATAGAGCTAGAGTTGTGGATACATTAAGAGTATTTAGGTAGATCATCTTGTTTACATTTTAGACTAAAAATATGAATTTAATACACTTTATTTTAGTCTATAGGTTTCAAATCTGAACTGAAACTGGGATCTAAAACTCGCCTAAACAGTGCCTAAATAACTAAGACACATCGTGTGGACACAAGATATCGAACCCGATATGGGTGGAAACGTAAAAACCCTCACTTGATACTTCCACAGATAAGTACAGGGCTGGCAAGTTAACATGCGGAACTACGTACACAAGCACGCCATGAGGTTAATGGGTATTCTGTAGAATGGTCGGCCATTCGGCCTGAAACATGTGGAGAGTGGAGTGGAGTTAGCTTTGAACAGTACCAGCACTACTGTTGTAATATGGATTGAACTTTCAGCATCCTATTTATGTCCCTTGTTGCTTATGAGTGGCAGTTGTAACTGTTGTTCCAGGTAGGAAAAGCAATATCTGCCAACCAGCACACGCACCTTTCTAAGTCGACGTCGATATTACTATTTGGACATTTTAAAAACATGGGCGATTGCACATACAAATAATTGGTGCACGCAATCCGCATCGATCATAGTCGTGGGTCTAGATCGTGCTATAGCCAGCCAGCCATGCTGGAGCAATTCGACTTGTCTTTGGCAAGCCTATACATGGACCATTGGCACGCCATGCCACCTCCGTGCCGTATCGGTCCAGGCTTGATCCATTTAGACTTTTGCAGAGGATAAGAATAAAGTGGGGGATGAATGGGACATCTACCAGTGTGGTCATGAGAATAGAATATGGCTCGGTCGAAGGCAAAGAAGATGCTAGCATCGGGGAAGAAGAACGCGTGGTGGCCAGGGACGGTGGCGACGTAGTATGGGACGGCCAGATTTGGCAGCTGTATGAGGATTGTCGAGATCTGGCACCATTGACGTCTTCTTCCTCTCCGGTCTACGTCATCTTCTTCCTCGGGACGGCCAGCAAAGCCGATGACGCGGTGCCTCAAGGCCATATCCGGCAGCAACATGACCGAAGACCATTGGATCTAGCATTGAGGTGGCGTGGAGAGGAAGCAGGGGTGAAGGAGGGCGAAAGGAGAGGGAGAGAGGAGATGACAGAGGCGCGGGGAGACAACGATTGCGCCAGATGGATCGAGGCGCGGGGAGACAACAATTGCGCCAGATGGGTCATAGGAGAAGGCAGAGGGGAGAGATAGTATTTGATGATAGGTGATGTCGGCGTATTTTATAGGGTACCCTTCCGGCAGAAGGCAGAACTAGGTGTAGCACGCCCACCCGCCAGCGTTGGTCACGTGGCTGTTGCTGGCGAAAACGCCTCGCTAGGCCATAAAAATCGGCGGGCAGGCGGCGAAGCAGAAGCGAGACGCCTGCCGCCTTCGGCCCGTAGGCGGTTATGCAGCGGGCGAAGCACGCCCGAAAGCCGGCCACTCGGGCGCAGGTGGCGAAAATCATCGTGTCAAGAAGGCAAAAGGTGGTGCGAGGCTTCACCTCGATGCCTCCTTCCTCCAATCGTACCACGCCGTCGCGTGGCGAGTGATTTAGGTCCGCCGCAGCCCAATCCTCTCGCCGCCACCTACCCGCCGCTGGGTCCCATCCCGGCGAATCCCAAGCGCTATGCATCGGCATTTAATGAGGTCAAGGAACGGACAAAGACGGAAGGGCTAATAAATGTGTATAGATCAAGATGATGACCCCCTTTACCTACCCCCGCTAGCTCGGCCTATATAGGGCCGCCGTGCATGGGAAAAGGGTGATTTGAGAAAACAGAGAACCAAGATTTCGAGCAATAGAGCCTTAGGAAGAACTTGTAATCCCCAAGCTCGTACTTGCTTAAAACACTCTACATAAAATCCAAGAGAAGTAGGCTATTACCCCGTCGTGAGGGCTGAACTCGGGTAAAATCATCGTTCAACACAGTAAGCCAGAGTCCGCAAGGAGTTTTGTAGCGTGGTTTGCTGATGAGACGCCTCCTATCGAACAAAAGATCAGATGGAGCGCATGCGGTAGAATACGAAGCGACGCCGCTGTAGGGGCTAGTGGTTGGTTTTTCCCGCCAACTTCTCGGCTTTTGGTGTTCTTTGTTCAAAAGTAACCGGCCGAGCGGATTCTCAAGATCACGTGGGCGAAGCGACGCCATGAAAATCTCGGCGATCTCACCGGCCGAGGGATCGCCACCATTTCCGCCAGGTGGCAAGAGCCTGGTGGGAGCGGCACTGCCTGCGCCGCCGCATTATGGAGGCGCCCACCCCCGCCCAAAATCTGCATGCGGTCCGCTTCTCTGACCACCGGTGGAACTTGCAGAGACACCTGCCACTCCGGGTCAGGACATCGCCAACTCGCGGACGCGACCCGCCCGGTAGGGCTCACAACCGGCGGTACTGCCGCAGACGCCGCCGCTAGCGCGCGGTCGGGCGCCCCAGCGCTTCAGCTATCCTAACGAAGGAGGTTCTCGCCAAGCGGCCGTAGCCGGCGAAAGGCGCGCGCAGACCGGTCCGCCTCCTGTGGACCTCGTGTCGCACTTAGATGAAAGCCGCAATCGCTGGCGATGATCTCCGGGCCGCTTGTCGCGCCACCCGGTCCGGAACGCCCCACGGGAAGTGTGGTCTCGAACGATGGAAGCCCCTCCCGTGGCTTTCGGGCCTGACCAAGGAGGAGGTTCACCTCCGACTCTATAGGGAGCCAGTCCCGCTCCCGTGGGAGGTCTCCTGATCGAGCCCCGATGAGCGATCGGGCTCCCCACGGCAGCCGGTGCAGTTTTCTCGGCGGCTCCGCCACAGGACGGGTCGTGACAGTTCCACCCGCCCTTGAAAAATATGACGGCACCACCAACCCGAGGAGTTCTTGCAATCTACACGACGTGGTGCGAGTAACGGGCGGGTCTCAAAAGATCATGGCCAACTACCTCCGACGGCCTTTGACGGGTTCCGCCGCTTGGCCGTTAAACCTCCCGCGAGGGTTTGCAAGGCGCTGGGGAAGTTAGCGACTTTGTCGCCAACTTTCGTGGCCCTTTGCGAGCCAGCAACAGGAGGACAACCTCCACGCCTTGAGCAGAAAGGGGAGTCATCCGCGATTTCATCCGGCGGTTTTGCCATCGCCGCAACACGATCCCCACATCTCGAGCAATCGGTCGCCATCGCCTCAAGAGGCGCGGCGCGATCGCGAAGATGAAGGAAAAGATGGCCACCCGCACCATCGCGACCACCTCCGAAGCTTTTCTCCTCGCGACACAAATGTGCGCGGCCGCGAGGCGAGGCGAAGGCCAAACTTCTGGGCGGGCTAAGGCAAGGACGAGGCCGACCTCAAAGGGTTCCGCCGTTCAAGAAGAAGCGGAAGCGAGGTGGAGAGACCAGCCGGTCTTGACCGCCGAAGCGAATGACGAGGACCCCGCCACGTAAACGTGAATCGCCGCGACGGCGCGACGATCGCCGTGAGCGGCGGATTTACCGCCGTGGACGGCGCGATGACCGCCATGGCTGCTATAAGGACGACTGTCGCGAAAGCGTATGAGGGCGAGCCCTACTGCCCAATCCACCGGACCAATACCCATGACCTCGACAGCTGTCGGGTCGTGAACAAGATGGTGGAGAAGCGGCTCAAGGAGCGCCGCCCCGACGATGATCAAGACGAAGATCCGCCTACCGCTTTCAAAGAAAGCGAATCACGTCGTGGCTTACATTCACGTGGTTCATCCACCTTTTTCTCCAACGCCGCCTATAAGCGTTGAAGAGGGAAGTGTGCGCCATGGCGCCGCCCAGGGGCGGTCGGATATGTCGGGCGGCCGGAGCGCACCTCACTTTCACCGAGCCGACCACCGAGGCGCCACCGCCCGGGCATCTCCTCCAGGCCAGGTGTCGCCCACCATTCGAACGCGCGGCTAGGGCGCCAGATCGGTGGACGGAGGAGCTCTATCAACCTCCTCGTCTCTTCGCATTCTCGGCGCCAGATCCCGCGCAGATCTCGCGCCCACCGCCCATCTTGGGGTAGCCCGAGGTCGGCTTAATGCCCATAGGGCAGGTGTGCCTCCCCGCCACCTTCGGGATGAAGACAACTACCGCGACCGAGATGGTGGATTTTGAGGTCGCCGACTTGACCTCCCTACAACGCCTTACTCTACCGACCGGGCGCACAAGTTCATGGCGCAACCCACTATGCTTACATGGTGGTGAAGATGCCGGCCCAAGGGCCCCATCGTGATCCCGTGGATAAATCCGAGGTCTCGCTACGCCAGCACAAGTATGCCGACATGTCCGGCCACTCGCCGGGCGCCTGACGCCGCTTCCTGGAGCCCTCAGTTCGACCTGCCTCACCTCGGCTCTACCGGTGATGTCAAGGTGGTCGCCTCGAGGGGGGCGAACCCCGAAGACCGTCAACATTGGTGCTAACTCTGGCGCCAAATAGGAAGACGACTTGCCACCTTCCTCCGCCTAACTCCGACTGTTTCGCTTGGCAACCGTCCGACATGATCGGGGTCCTCGTGGAGGTGATCAAGCACCGATTGGCGACGCCCCGAGGCGCTGGCCCGGTCCGGGCAGAAGGTCCGAGGCAGCGCCGAGCGCCAAGATGCCATTCGAGAGGAGGTAGAGAAGTTGTCGGGCCAGGATTGTTAGGGAAGTCTCTCATCCGAGTGGCTTGCCAACCCAGGCTTGTCAAGAAGTCCAACGGAAATGGCGATGTGTGTCATTTCACCGACCTCAACAAGGCCTCGCCCAAAGGATCCATATCCTCGCCGTGAGTCGACCTCATTGTTGACTCTACTACGGGTGCGTAGCCAAGAAGCTTTTGATGCGCATCGTACCACCAGATCGATGGCCCTTGAAGACTAAGAGAAGATCATGGTAATTACTTACGGTGTTTATCTGTTATGTAAGAATGGCTTTTGGTTTAAAGAATGCCGGTTCTATTTATCAACGTACATGCATATTACTTTCCGGCCCTCAAATAGGCCAAATCTTGAGGTCTATGTTGATGACTTGGTTGTGAAGATTAAGAAGAGTGATGAATGATTCAAGACTCGGAGGAAACTTTCGCTAACCTCCCGGAGGAACCGCTGAAGCTCAATCCAAAAATGTGTGTTTGGTGTGCCCTCCGCAAGTCATTGGGTTTTCTGTGTCCAACCGAGGAATCGGGCCAATCCAGACAAGATAGCGCCATCGAACACATGAAGCCGCCATGATTTAAGGTGTCCACGTTCTGCCGGTCGCCTAGCCTCCCTAGGGCGGTTCATTGTCATTGGGAGAGAGAAGTTTGCCCCTGTTCAAGGCGGCCAAGAAGACTAACCACTTCGAGTGGATCAAGAGGCCTGTATATGCTTGAAGATTTGAAGCAATACCTCTCCTCTCCCCCAGATCGGTTTCTAGCGCAGGCGAGTCACGTTTGTACATCGCCGCTTAATTCGAGGTAGTGAGCGCCAGATCGGTTGCGGAGAGGGAAGGTGTCCAGAAACGCCTATTACATCGCGAAGGTGTACACGGCGTAAACTTCAGACCCACAAGCTCGAAGATGTCAGATGCGGTCCCGGTGGCGCCCAGAAGCCGCGTATTATTTCCAAGGGCGGAGATCACCGTGGTTACTACCACCCGCATTTAGAAATTCTTCACAACCGTGAAGGTAGGTCAATTGCCAAATGGTCAGTGGAGCCGGGGAGTTCAACATCGTTCGTGTCTCGCGACCGCTATCAAAAGTCGGTTGGCGGAGTTCGTCAGCCGAGTGGACTCCCGCCACTCTGTATAGAAGAGCACCCGCGCCTCTCCCCGACCTTGTTCTTCGATGGTTCATTCAGGTTGAGGGCGCGGGTCGGGTTGTCCTGTCCCCCGACCGGGACGCCCTCCAAGATGTGGTCGCCTCGACTTCAAGGCTACAAATAATATAGTGAATATGAGGGCCTCATGGCCGGTTGTGCATCGCCGGCTACTGGCATCCGGCTGCCTCCAAGTCAAAGGTGATTCTCTGCTAGTCATCAACCAGCGCGAAGGAGTTTCAATGCTCGACCCCACCATGGCGGGCGATTCGCGGAGGTCCGGAAAATGGAGCGCCACTTTGAAGGGTTGATATACCACGCCCCTGCAGGACAATCATCCGCGACGGCTTTCGCAGCTCAAGGCCCTCAAAAGCTTCGCTCCACCGAGTCTTTGAAGAAAGGCTATCGCGACCGCTTCATCGCAGCCCCGCTTCAGCGCGGATGATGGTGTCATTGCCGCAACCCCCGGCCCGTGGGGACGACGGTGAGGGTCGTCGCCTCCGGCCTGTGGGCGGCGTACGCGTCGCCGCAGCCTCAAATTCGTGGAGGGAAGGCACTCGTCTGGCCCAAAATTCCGTGTCGTCGGAGGAAGACGGCGATGTCACCAATGTGGCACCAAGGGAAGCGCCGCCCAATGAGTACCCGGCGAAAGCACCGAGTGTTCGCCACGCTGGTCAGAAGATCGATGGATGGATCCTATCCTAGCCTTCCAAGGCCACCAAGTGATCCCCGACGATGATGCTCAATGAAAAATTGCACGCAAGGCCAAGTGCTATACTCGGTAGGTGGGGACTCAGACGCCGAGTAGAAACGAATTCCATCAAGTGCATCACGGAAGAGGGGAGCAACTTGGTCTCCGATATCCATGGAGGCGCAAAGTGGGAGCTATATGTCCGGACGAACGCTAGCTCGAAAAAGCTGCCGCCATGATTTTACCGCCCATCGCCTCCAGATGCTTGCGAGCCGGTAAAGAGATGCGGCTTGTCGGGCTTCACTGTGCAAATCCACCAACCGCCCAAGCTGCGAAACCATCCCGCCTCTTAGCCGCTTGGCGTCCGGGGACCGGATATTCGGGTCCGCTCTCAGGTTATAGGGGCTTACCCACCTCTTCGCCGCCATCGACTAAATTCACCAAGTGGGTTGAAGTTAAAACAAGGCGCGCCATTACGTACGCCGCCGCAATCAAGTTCGCGCGGGATCTTTGCCCGCTTGAGTCGCCAACCGCATCATCACCGACAACGAACTCAATTCACCAAAGCGGGCTTTTCGAGTTCTCGCGGCGAGATGGGCACCAAAGTATGTTTCGCTTTGCGGCCCATCCCATGAGCAATGGTCAAGCGAGCGTAGCTAACGCTACCTGCGCCAAGGGCCTCAAGACAAGGGCGCTTGATCGCTCCACAAGCGGGGCGAGATGGATGGAAGAGCTCCCGGCCGTGTTGTGGTCGCCGCACCACACCCGGCCAGCCACGGGCGAGACACCTTTCTTCCCGTGTACAAAGGCGGAAGTCGTTCTTCCTTCCGAATCGCCGCCGGCTCGCCGGCGCTTTGCATTCAACGAAGAAGGCCAAGAAGACCTCCGGCAGAAGAAGTCAACCTCCGGAAGAAGTACGTGATCGGATCCGCCTTCGCCCGCCCGCTTATCAAGAAGCCTCAGCAAGACCACGCCACCCGGTCTCTCGAGAGAACATCGCGCTGGCGACTGGTCTTGGCGCAGGTTCAGACGCGATGCCGGCCAGTAACAACCGCTCCCCGATGGGGAGGGCCCTTTAAGGTGGTCTCAGATCTCTACCGGCGGTCAAAGTTGGCTACTAAGGATGGGCAAGAACCCATTTGACGAATTCCTACACCATTGAGTTGTTGCGGAAGTTCTATCCATGAAAAAATTGTAAGTACCCCGCAGATCGCTGTGGCTGGCCTCGAGGTGAGTCCTTCCTCAGCCGGCTCTGGTCACGGGCGCCAAGAATGTTATTGCCTAGAAGGCTTTTCCTTTACCTTTGTTGGCTCTTTTTGCGCCTTAAGTAGCGGTCTCGCATGAATGTCTCCTGCCTTGTTTATATTCGCTAATTCCTTGGTCATCCATGGTGGCGCCGGTGCTTGTATTTGTCAAAGACAAACGACCGAGGTGGGGTAGGCGCGGTGCTCAAACGCTGCCGACGCCGGTTGGTTTCGGCACCACGGTCGCCACCACAGCATCGTTAGCTTAGAACCCTTCCCGAGAGTTTTCGCTTGATATACAAAGACCGTAGTTCTGGCCACCTAATGGATCGCAAGGACTTAGAAAACGAAAGAGGCGAACCCGAGCTTGTTTCATGCGAGGACTTGCATCATTTAACCCTGACTTTTGAAAAACTGCGCCCTCGCCGGTCGCCGCCAGATTGGTCGCCCATACGCTGGGGGCTGGTCGCCGCCGCCAGATCGGGTCGCCCATACGCTGGGGGCCGGTCGCCTATCGCCAGATCGTCGCCCATACGCTGGGGCCGGTCGCCCGCCAGATCGGTCGCCCACGTGTTTTCGGGCTGGTCGCCCGACGCCCGAGGGTGGTCGCCAGTCCGCCGCCTGCTTGTGGTCTAGTCGCCTGACGCCGGAGGGTGGTCGCCAGTCCGGTCGCCTGTGGTGCTTGTGGTCTAGTCGCCCGACGCTTGGAGGATGGTCGCCCATGCGCTTGGGGCTGCTCGCCCAGCGGCAAAACGACGAGATAAGTCTTTTACGCCGCACTTCCCTATCAATCCCTTACACTCATACGCTAAGATGAATCAAGTTACACGTGATTGACGTGGATGTTAGAAGCCAACGGCTCCTTGATGATAAAAGGAAAAGTGCTAAGTGTCAGCGATGTTGAGGGCAAGTAACCGGAGTGCAATTTGGGCACATTACTTGAACACGGCCGCACGCCGTTGGTTTCTCGGCACCACCGGGTTGTCACCGATTATACCGGCCGCCTAAAGGCATTTTCGTGGTTTGTTGCCTCATCCGTGCTGCACTGGCAAAGACAGCTTCCAGGAGATCATTAGGATCTAAGTTCAAGGTATTTTAAACCATTGACAATCTCGCAAAGACTCGAGGTTAAGGCCGTTTCTATGTTTCGCAGAACCGCTTGGCTTAAAGTCGCTTACCTAAGTTCTCACAGAATTTATACTGCTTTGTGCTTGTGTTTTTGGTCGTCACAGATGACCTAAAAAGAGGTCCCGGAGCGCTGCCCTAAGATTGAAAGTTTGCTTTACGCTCGCCAAATTATAACTTGGTCATGTGGCGGCCCCAAAGAAAAAAAACAATCAAGCAACATGAACAAGCGCACGTAAAATAAATAAAACATCCTCACGCTAAGGTGTTTGTCCGTATGTTTTGCATACACAGAAAACAAGTTAAAATGAAAAGAAGCAAAAAGATTGAGCGCCACTCATCCCTTCACTGGCGCTTAGGTCAAGGTCGCCAGCATTCTTTCCTCCGCCACCGGTGGCGACGCTTCGATCGGCTACTCCGCTTACAAAGAAATGCACATACACGGCACATGCACGCACTCCGCCTCCGCTGCGTTGCCGCCTTCCTTATTGTCGGCCACCGCCGCCATTGATCGAAGGCGGCGCTGGCTGCCGGCGCAGCGAGATAGGACGAAGTCGCGGTCATGATCGAACTTCCCGCCTCCGCGGATCGGGCGCTAAGGCGCGGCAGCCCCGGCGCTCTCCGGCTCGGTTGGTCGCGGCGAACCGCAGTAGGCGTGTCTTGTGGGCGGATTCAGGTCACCCTAGGGGCTCCAGCACCTCTTCATGCGCCGTTAAAGCCGCCCCGAGCATGGCGCAGGTTGTGCTCAAAGTGAGGACTCAAGCTCGATTGCTTGGGCCGCCTCTTTCTTCGCTCATTGCCGATGGCGAAGAGCGGCCTCGTGTCAGGCCGCCGCCGCTGCTGTCCGCTCACCCGCCTCGCGCCACCATCCTCACCGACGCCGCTTTGTTGGCTGCCTCTGGGCCCCATGCCTGCGCCGCGGCCAGATGGAGCTCATCGAGGCGTGAATTTTGCCAAGCTCTGAAGAGCTCGACGGCGGCGCGTCGGCGCAGCAGGCTGCGGCGGGGGGCGAGGGCGCCAGCCGCTAGTGCCGGGTCGCCTCGCTCCTTCTTCCCGCGGGCGGCCGAGGTCCTGGCGGGCTTCGCTGGCTGGGCGCGCGCAGGAGGTACCATTGCTCGAGGCGCTTAAGGCCGCCGCGGTGCCTCAGTCGGCGGCGGTTCGGAGCACGAGCCCGCTCGGGCGGTGCTTGGGGCTCCTGGTTAAGGGCGCCGCACCGAGTGGTTGGTGCCGCTACCGAAGGAAGAGTTGGTGCCGATCGAAGCGTCGGCGTGGCCGCCGAGGCGAAGAAGATCGCAGATCGGGCGCGCTGGTCGCTTGAGCTTGTCGGGAGATGGAGCTGGCGTCAGGTAACGGCGCGGCGGCAAAGACGGCCAGCTGGGCGGCGGAAGACTCGCCCAAGGCAGTTTTCTTCGGCTATGCGGGCCCGGTGTCCGAATCATCGGCCGCTTGCCGCCCGACATCGGCGTGGTCGTGTCTCGATCACCAGAGGGTCACAGGCCGGGCACCACGGCGAAGTCCCGTGGAGTTCATCATGGAGTACTGATGATGATCAGAGGCGCCTGTGCTCTAAGTTCCGCGAGCCACGGGCGCTCAAGAAAATCCAGCCGCTGATCGGCAGACGTCCGCAACGATTCGCTTAGGATCGCCTCCAAGTTTCGTGCTCGAAAGTTTGAAGAAAGGTCGCTGGCCAGGGAAACCACGAAAAAAAACTTGTGCGCGAAAAAGCCAAAAGAAGGTGAGACTTACTACGGGTATCGGCGCGTTATGTCATCGCCGCCAGGTATCGCCATGCAGACGGGCGGCGCCGAGAAGGGCGCCGAGTCTCCGGCAACGAAGTCCTCGATTACCGCCTTACATTAATCAAGGCCCCGCAATTGCTGATGTGGGCCGCCATTGCAAGGAGCTCCGCCGCTTCTCAACCGGCGAAGTTCCAGCTCAAAGGCTCGCTGCCCGGGGCTGGCACTCCTTGTATGCCGATGCATTGTTATCTCCCGGACGAAATTATTCGCCGCCATGCCTTCTGGGCTTGGACCTAGGCCGAAGGCGAGATAGGGAGGCCAGCCCGTCCCTGAGAGCGGAAGTAGCAGCCTCATTATCTCGCCGCCAGAGAACCGCAAGCAGAGGTAAAAATATGAAGAGAGGAAGGTTCAAGATCACCCCTGTGAACATTTCACGAGGTGAGCGAAGATGGAAAGGATGACGATGGAATTGGGGTGAGGTGAAGATGGTGGATCTCAGAAAATGGAGGACTGGGAGAAAAATCAGAGAATGGCGGGCTGCACTGCCGCGATTGCGTAAACATGGAGAAGGATTTGAGAGGCACCGTGGCGGGAGGTCCCCGCCCGAGTTGGAAAGTACCTTCCAAGACGAGGCGAGAGATCCTCGCCACCGTGGCATCGCTTCACAAGTGGAGGCAGGATGGAAGCCGCCATGGAGGCAAAAGAAGGTGTTGGAGACTCTGGCAAAGAAGACGGCGAGCAAAAGTTAAAGTGCGAAGAAAGCGGAAGGCGTAAACCGCCTAATATGGGTGTATCTATATATGCATCACTCGCACCGACGGTTCGCGAAGAGACAAGATCGTGCGCCGTTTCGGGTCCAAAGAAAATTGGTGGATGCAATGAGGCACGGAATCGCGGCGGCCGATCCTAATGAGTGGTGGCCCCATCCAAGAACGCACCAGATTTAATGAAGGATCGAAAGGATCTCGACGCTGCTCTGTGACGGGCCCGGCTACTGCTTACAGATTTTTACGCTGTGGTACCTCTCCACGCACAAAGGCATGCGGCCCACGTGGCGCTTGGCGGTAGGTGGGCGAGTACGCCCGCCCGCCAGCATTGGTCCATGTGGCGCCGGGCGCAGCAGTGGGCGACGCCGCTGCCGCCGGCCAGCCTTGGAGGGCTACGGCAAAGCGGCGAAAGCACGACCGCCGCCAAAGCCGCCCACGGGCGCATGCCGGGCGAGTAGGTGGGCGAGACGCCGCCGCTCGCCGCCACCGCTGTGGCGCCTATGCAGCGGCGAAAGCATCGCCGTCACAAAGCCGTACCACGTATGCTCGGGCGAACAGTGGGCGAGGACGCCTGCCGCCTTTGGCGCCCACCGTGGCGGCTTATGGCGCAAGGGCGAGCACGCCCGCCAGTGCCACCACGTATGCCGGGCGAAGCAGCGGGCGAGACACTCGCCGCGGTGTCCAGCTCACGGGCGGCTTACAAAGCGGGCGAGCACGCCGCCTCCGTGCCGCCCACGTATGCTCGGGCAGCAGTGGGCGAGACGCTCGCCGCCTTCGCCGCAAGGCAAAAGGTGGTGCGGGTTCTTCACCTCGATGCCTCCTTCCTCCAATCGCACCATGCCGCCGTGCGCAGCGTGTCGATTCGCTGATTGCGAGGAAGTCCGCTGGCAGACCAATCCTCTGGCGCCCATCACCTACCCGCCGCAGAGGTGTCCCATCCCAGTGACCGGGCGGCTTACAAGGCCGGCATTTAATGAGGTCAAGGAACGGGACAAAGACGGGAAGGGCTAATAAATGTGTATAGATCAAGATGATGACCCCCTTTACCTACCTCCGCTAGCCCGCCTATATAAGGGCCGTCTGCATGGGAAAAGGGTCGAGCATTTGAGAAACAGAGAACCAAGATTTCGAGCAATAGAGCCTTAGGAAGAACTTGTAATCCCCACGCCCGTACTTTGCTTAAAACACTCTACATAAAATCCAAGCAGAAGTAAGGTTATTACCCCGTCCAGTGGGCCTCAACTCGGTAAAATCACCGTGTCAACACAGCTCAACAAATACCAGTAGTCCTTCAAGCGGGAGTTTTAGGTTTCTCGTCCGGGTTTGCTACCGCAAAGACGCCCCTATCGAACAAAATCCGGCTCAGAGATCAGTGGCATGTCTGGTGGAATACGCCGACAGCTGAGTCATTAGGGTAAGTTATGCGATGATGAGTTGGGCTGTAGGTAGGATGTTTTTTTTACGAAAAAGTCATATTCATGCTGTGTTGGTCCAAACATGTCTCAATAAGTCGTAATCGGCCGGACTGCTTATTGTGCCGAGTTTTCAAACCCACCATAACTCATCATTTATGTCAAGTCGATCCGACCCGAGATATCTGTAACTTACTGGGCTGGCCGTGCCGATGGCATGGCCTATTGCCCATGTCTAGCTGCCAGGGCAGGCCAAAGCTTTGAATCAGAAGTTCAGTTCAGTTCATGCAACCACGGGCGTCGTCGCCGGCGGCACGGCCTATTGCCCATGTCTAGCTGCCAGGGCAGGCCAAAGCTTTGAAACAGAAGTTCAGTTCATGCAACCACGGGCGTCGTCGCCGGCGGCACGGCCTATTGCCCATGTCTAGCTGCCAGAGCAGGCGCAAAGCTTTGAAACAGAAGTTTAGTTCATGCAACCACAGGCGTCATCGCCGGCATCAGTGTGCATGAGTCGATCAGGACTCAGGTGTCAGATGCAGAGGCCTACACGTGCGTACTATGCACGTTAATTTGGTTGGTAGTACTAATGTACATTTCCGGGGTCGTTGAATCCATTTGAGTTGTGCAGCTGTTTTTTTCTTCCCCCTTTTTTCTTGATTTTTGTTTTGGAAGTAGTAGTGCTTCCGAAACGTTAATATCATGGGATTTTGCTAATATCGTTTGCTCTAAGATACATGTTTTATTCTGATATAAGCTTTCTTTACCTATGACAAATTCAACAGACATATCCGACAAGAAATTGTTCCAAAATATTCGGCATCTTAGTTCTCTTATCAAGGTTGATCGTATAGTGCAGCACGTGTCTCGTAACATGATGCTTTAGGAATATGCCGTGGCAGTGGCGACCTGTAAAAAATAGAGGAGCTCATAGGTTAAGCGAGCGATGGACAAAGGACTAATACTAACTCTAGATAAATTAATCCAGCTAAAATCTTTTGAATTGCGTCGCACTAATTACAAAGACCAATAATCAACCGGTGGCAAAGTTCATGTTATCTTGTGCACCTTTAAATCCGCATGTACGCCCTATCTTAAGTTGGCGCCATGTTTTTTTCTGTATTCAAAAAGTTAGCCTTACAAATATGCTATAAGTGTTAATTATGTCCATAGACATTTCAACAAACAACATAAGGATATGATACTTAGAAATTTTAGGATAACTAACAAAGAAAGCATTGCAACGTACTTTAATATTAAATTACAATAAAATAATTTTAAACAGTGAGATAAAAATCATATCAATTCATAATACATAAAAAACAACAAAACGACGTCAGTGATAGTGATCGGCTCCAGTGGGCTAGAGCCCACCTTAGCCCCCTTTGTCCGGCCATGCGCCATGGTCAGCTCGGAATGCCTGCTGGTTGCAACTAAGGCGAGAGGATGAATCTCATCCTGCCTGAGTTGGGGATCAACTATGCGAAAACAGAGGGGGAGAAAACGAAATGTCCTGGCCAGTGGCGACAGTGTGTATCATAATCGATCTAGCAAGCATCCAAAACTGTTCCCTTATTTTGCAAGTGATGGGTGTGCACAAGGTCACTAAATTTGTACTTTAGATTACCAGGCTATGAATAAGTGACAAAACTAGAAAACTTTTAATGAATGTGCACATTTTACATGTTCAACTCTATAGTCAGATACAAAAATAGTTTTATAACATCATAAACTCAACACATATATTTAAAATTTACAACAAGCATAATACAAATAGTTCTAAGGTATTACGAATCTCAAACTCTTAAAATTGAAATTAATTCATCAACAAATTTGATCCATTAACAAGATGATCTTCTGACATTTTTCAGATTTTTAAAAGTGCCTGTGCATACTTGGGACCCCACCTAAATCAGCCATGCTTCAAATCAAGCATGCTATACTCCATATCTTTCCCTGATCCGGCATGGCCAGATGGTACCACCAGGGTTCAAAAAATCATTTTTTAATTTTTGCTTGATTTTTTTATTTTTGGTAAAAATTGTGGAAAATTGGTAGAAATCGAAGAACTTTGAATTCAAAAATTTTGAACTTGGTAGTCAAATAACGGTGAAAAAAAATCAAGCGATTTTACCGATTTTTGGCCAATTTTCTATGATTATTGATCGATTTTGAGCTAATTTTTCAATTTTCAGTACATCAAAGGAAAATTTAAAAATATAGAAAAATTATAAAAATCACAAATAATCCATAAATACCTCACAGAAATTTCAATAATTTTTCAATTCATTTAGTACTTCTAGAAAATAAAACACAACAATTAATGAAAAGGATTAGAGATACTGTCAGATTTTTATAAAAATTTAAAAGCTTGATCATACTCTTAAATTTTAATGATACTATAAATAGTTTCCAAGGATAATTTATTAAAAATTTCAGAAATATTATACATAATTTATTTCCTCTAGAAAATAAAAAACAGAAGAGCACATACAAAGACAGTTACACTCTTAGAATTTCAAAACAAAACACAGGACCAATCATTATCTGAAAATTTTACATAATAATTAGCATTTCCTCTGGACCTCACAAAAAATTTAAAAATATTAGACTTCATTTAGTGCCCATAGAAAATAAAAAACATAATAGTATATAAAAAGATGGTAGCTCTATCAGAATTTTTAAAAATACACTCAGGTCTGATAGTCATATAAAAATTTTACAGCTCTTTAGCATTGCCTCAATACATCAATAAAAAATTTCATAAAATTTTAACACTTTTTGATAATTCTTTCAATTTTTTTGAATTTACATTTAAACTCCACCATTTTATCGAGCGGTTTTTATTGCCGAGCTGCCTCGATACACTTGAAAATCATGATTTTTAGTCAACAATCATCAATTTTGTGAACCCTAGGTACCACTCGATATCTTGATATGCTTGACGTTTCCCACTTAAACATACATGTGATTTTAAAGTAGGAACTGATGGGTATGTGAACCTGCATGTCATATGGATCGAGTCTGAAGCGGTAGCTAAAAAACTTTGCTTTCTCTATTGCAACATCTTGATTGTTTTTGCAAGGAGGAAGAGGGAGGAGAAAATAACTTAAGAATGTCTTTAGTGCACTACTACACTATGGGCCTGCTTGGTTGAAAGCCAACTTTACCATTACTAACCTTAGGCAAGTGTGGCTAGCCATACTTTTTGTAGCAATAAAATTTAGTGCTGTAAGTGTGGCAAAAAATGAGTCTATGATGCACAGACATGGGGCTAAGAAAATGTGGTAAGTCGTAGTTGTGGTATCAAACCAAACATCTGTCTAAGAATTTATAGTACACACTAGTTAGGTGCCCGTATGCTGTAAACGAAAAACCCAAACTCTCCACATGAACTCCCAAAGCATGCATTCGCCAAGGTTTTCCATGCTACACACATGCAGTAATCGCCTTCAACCCTAGGACAATGCCATAAACCTTTAGGGAAAAAACAGATAACTACCTCAGACTCAAGTATCCCGCAAGCTTTTCAGACAATTCGTTCTCACAAGAATCCTTCATGAATCTCAATGCTTCTCATCCTTAAAATTAAGAAACTTCATTTTCCTCCGTCACCATGTCAACGCTTGTTCTTTTGAGAAACAATAAATTAATTAACAAAAGAAAATACAAGTGATAACTGTGTGAAGACATGAGCTACCCATTTCTAAGTCATACCTCGAACTCCCTACACACGCAACCTCTCAAGAATACACTCCATGGAGAACACTTAACCTACAGAATTTCCAAAGAGGAAAAAGAAACAAGCGCCAAATAATCTGATCGCACCACAAGACCACCCCCACATTGTAGCCAACCCAAGAAAAATAGTTAACAAGAACTCCGAATTTCAACCAAGATGCTCACGGCCACCTTCTTCTCCATGATGATACAAATTCATGAGAATCAAACTGATGGAACTTTATGTCATAATTAACTTGCACATAAAGACACTATTTTGTGGCATTATCATAATTTGCGTAAAAGGAACTACATATTAATCTTTTGGCCTTGACAAAACTGTTTCTTCCTAAAGAGAAGGCTATTCCTACAAAAACGAAAACACACACATTAAACATTATCGAAAAGGTCAATTATTTTATACCAAGCAACCAAAAACTCCAAACTACTTGCATAGTTGCATGTCCATAAGATGATAGCCATTAAAGAAAAAAATCTTAAACTTGAGTTCATGACTCACATTGACAACATCGAAATAATAAAATCATATTAATGTGCCCTACCTTTTAATAGTTATCTGTTCCCGTGTTGAACCTTTTAATAGTTCTCTCAATGCGCGCGCAGGACTCGGCCGACACAAGAGATTTTGCGCGTAACACGCCGCTCGTTTTTTTCATAGAATTTTTTTTTCGGCGATGTTTTTTTTTTAATTTTCGAGAAAATAAGCAAAACGGCTGAAAGGACACAAATGAAATCTTTTTTTGTTTTTTGAAGTAATATGACACGAACGTTGTTTTTTTTAAGAAATAATTTCGTATTTTTCAGCGTATTTTTTTCGCTATTTATATAGGATCCTCTCACAAAAGATCTCGTGGATTTCAAAGAATGAAGAAGAACTATGCTCCCCTGGTCCTCATATGACGAACAGCGAGGTGTCGATTTTCACTAAACCTTCCAACAAGCTTTAGTGACAATCCCCAACAGGAAACGTCTTGAAAATAATATATGCTCCAAGTTATTCAAGTAAATTTCAATTTCTATTTTGAGGCTTCAACTCGCTTTTAAAGGTGCATACTCAATAGAGGAAGGTAAAACCTCGTTCAATAAGGGCAAGACAAATGAAAAGCTACATACAAAGGATCATCCGCGAAACATCGCAGAGGTTAATATAGTTGATGACCTCAGTAACAAAGAGAAAAAGGCTAAATCAGATTTACCTTAAAGAATTATCGTGTCAGAGCATAGGTCATGCTCGTGGATCGATCAAGCTTTGCATCGCTCATGGACCTCGCATCCTCAAAAACTTGTCTTGTACTTAAAGCTAACCATTAAGGAAGGAAGCCATAATTAGATTGTTCGGCTGCAAAGAAGTCGGCTGAAAAATGTAAACCCTTAATAGATAATATGGAGGCATTAAAATATCGTGAGCATGCCAAACAAACCGCAAGCCCCTCGACATGAATGTGCGCTTATTCAAACTACGACATATAGCACAAGATTTGATGGAGTAGTTTGCTAGATTTTAACTTGTAAATTGTTAAATTTGACATTTGTAAAACGCAGTAGTGATCTTGCAAATCCTAACACTACCGGAAAGATTCACTTGTGCACGACACAAGATTGGCTGACTTGAAGAGTATGAACCCCTTATTAAGTGCAAGCTATAATCGAAAGACTCACAGGATAAAACCATAACTTTGAAGGCAAAAAACTATGAACTAAAGCACTCGAGAGTCATTTTTTAGAATCAAGATCCATCTGTCTAAATCCAAAGGAAAGGGAAATTTAACGATTTGCCACACTCAAATGGCTGGAGAAGTCACCGTCCATGTGTTTTTCTTGCATAATCCAAAGGAAATGAAACGGAGGTCCATGATGTATAATCAGAGTGCTTAACCTCGCTATGTACAACAACAAAAGCTACTGTGTGCTGCAAGCTCCATAATATGGGAACCCATAATAAGCATACCTGCAGGTCAGAAGAGGTGATATTGCAGGAAAAAGGATCAATACTCGATTAGCATAGAGCATTCTTTGGGCCATCAGATCTTCCATAGTAGGCCGCTAAATACGCCGACCTCAAAAAACAAAGGATTGCAAACTAAAGGAAAAAATCAATGATGAATCTATGTAATCTAGCATGTGTCATGTGTGGATTCCGTGAATATATGTATGTGGACCTAGCCTTTGCATTGTTAGTGCCTCGTCATGATAAATTTTGCTACCTCATGGAGGAAAGGGAGGCAAATATCATCTATTGATCGTGAAATGGCAAGTCGATATATATGATTGCTTATTGAGTACTCAGAATATCAAGAATGCTAAATAAACCGGTACTCGAAGTTTCCCATTTGTTTATAGTTGCCAGCTATCGAGGCATCGAACTTGTCGTTGGCCCAAGAAAATAGGATGAACCGATTTGGCCAATCATTGTACTTTCAAGAGGGCTCCACAACCCACGAAGAACTCCTGATCCCTCATTGACCATCTCCACTTTGTAGCCCATCATCCTACAAGAAACCAAGAAAGTCCTCACACACAAAAAAAGCCAGTTAAATGAGGCCAAGTGAGCTTGTAATGTGCGTACAAAATCCCGATTATTACCATCGGATGAGTTTGCGGTCACGCCATCGGCAATGGTGGAGGCGCGAAGGAGCCAATAACCAGGGGAAGTGGTCAAGGCAAAGTGGAGGGAGCAGAAGGAGGAGCAAAGCGGAAGGCGGAGAAGAAAGGGAATCAACAACTAACCAAGATGGGATTGAACAACCACAACACACGAACAATCAAGACGAACAGGAAAACCATAGAATCGGCTAGGGAATGGTGGGAGGTCGACACGAACGAGTGAAAAACACCAATCAAGAGCCAAGAAAAAGTGAAACAATCCAAACAACAATAAGCATCAAGAATAACGAATCGAAAAACCATAAGAAATCGGCTGAAGAAAACACGAATCAAGAGCGACGAAAGTGAGACAATCCAAACAACAATAAGCATCAGAACAATCGAACTGGGAACGGGTCGGTGACACTAATCGAGGAAAAAACACGGATCGAGAAAGAACCCGAATCGAGAGGCGATGAAAGCAAAAGAAAGAGCATCCGAATCTAGCCACATTGAAGGGCGCAGCGCAGAAGGCTCCGGAAGTCTCTAGCTCACGTCAATGCGGCCGGTCTCCAGAGGCATCATGAGGAGGGCCACGACGCGTACGGAGGAGCCGCGACGAAGCGAACCAGAGTGGGGAAGCGGCGAGTGAAGCGAGGAAGGGCACCGGTCGAGATCCTGGAGTGCACCGGACGGAGCGACCGAGGTGCGGAGAACGAGCGTACCGACGCAAGCGGGAAGAAGCAAACAAGGCACCGGCTTCCCCGAGGCGGACGGCGCGCGAAGGACGGTGGGCAAAGCGATGAAGGGCACCAGCGGGACGACGGGAGCACGACAAAAGGTGGCGAAATGAGCCAGGAGTGGACAGAGCGGCGCAAGAGCACGACGGTGGGGGTGGGGCTCACACGGGGTCGCTTCTTGGGGTGAGCGGAGGCGACCGATGCAGGGGAAGATCTCCGGATCGGGGCCGTTGGGTGAGCACCTGGAGCGATCGATACATGGGGAGCAGATGAGGAGGAGCGGTGGTGAAGTGCGTGGGGACTGGCCGACATGGCTACGGATGAGTAGGGGCGAGCGAGGAGGAGTCGGAACCCTAGTAGTCATGAAAGGCGAGGATGGGAGGTGAAGTGGAGACGGCGACGGGAGCAGGAGTAGGGGGAATTTTCAGGAGGCTCCGGATCGTCGAGCACGGTGATCGGGAGGTGGTGGTGGAGCAACCGAGCGAGGATTGCGTGGCGGGTATCGCCAAAAGTGCGAGGCGAGGCATAGGAGGCGGATGACGCCCATTGCAGCTGGCGACCGCCGACGCCCGAGGAGGAGGAGGCGGCGGGGCGACGCCGGGCTGCGGCATCATGGCGGCGGCGCTGGTTCGATGGCGGAGCGGAGCGAGCATCGCGGGAGAGGGACCAGATCGGGGTGGGGGACAGGCGCCGCTGAGCCGAGCGAGGATTGCGGGGGCCTGATTGGGGACGCGGGGAGGATGGCCGAGCGACGATCGTGGGGGCTAATTGGGGACACGGGGAGTAATTGATGCTGATTAGGGACGCGTGGCGCTTCACCTGATAACCTTGAAGTGGCAAACCAATGCTGTTGAACCATTGAATATAGTAGGGCTCGGGGTGCGGTCTTGTCTCCAACGAAAGCTTCTCCACCATGTCCAAGCTTGCGAGGTTGTTGCAACTTCCTCCATCGATGATCACACGACATGATCGCTCCTTGACGACACACTTAGTTTGAAACAGGTTGTGCCGCTGATTCGGTCGGCCTTTCCAATCTGACACTCAATGTACTGCATAATGAGGCTCTCATAATGGTCAAGATGGTCGGCATCAATGTGCTCTTCCCGTCATGATCATCTTCGCCTCTGCATTGTCACCGCAAGCATAGCATATGTTTCTTCATCCAAATCACTAGCGTAAGAAAACTCACCATTGTCTCGACAATCAAGACACGCTGTTCTGGACATTGACTCCTCATGTGACCATACCCCTTGCATTGGTGGCATTGCACATCCTCGCCCTCCCAGCTTGAAGAACCAAGCGAGCTCTTGGCGGCTCGTGCAGAAGTTTTGTTACCTCAAGGCTTGGAAGTCGGCGCGAAGATGAAGGTCGATACTTGTTGTTGTTGGAGGATCGCGGCAAATTGCCTTGTGGTTGTAGATGGAGCTCGTGTTGACCAAGTGTTAGCACGACCAAACATTAGTTCTCATGCTAGACCATTTGCGCTGTCCCTCGTGACTTCTCTTTCAAAGATGGCAAGCAAGATGAAACAAGCGAGTGATTGAATTATATTCCTTGTAACTAAGAATGTCATAAATCTCACTGTTCATCCCACCCATAAATCTAGCCATAGCAGCCTTCTCGCACTCCTCTATACCACAATAAGAACATGCACATTTGTAATTCCCGATAGTATTCCTCTACACTCTTACTATCTTGCCTAAGCAAATGAAACTTATTTAACAAATCACGCTGGTAATAAGAGGAACAAATCTAGCTCAAGATAATTCTTTTTCAAATCAGCTCGCTTTGAGCAAGATCGATTCTTACGCTTAAACTCACTCCACCAAATAGAGGCAAAATCGTTGAACTCGCTAGTGGCACTCTAACTCTTTTGTTTTCGTGATACTCGTGACATGCAAACTTTTGTTCGACATGCCTAATTCCCATGTGAGGTATGCATCAGATCATATTTACCATCAAAAGGAGACATGGTGAACTTAACCTTACCAAGAGAATCATCATAGTCACGCACTCATGCCGGGGCGCAAAGGACCCATATCATGCCTGGCTATGTGAAGTTGACGCCTGTAGGGTCTTCTTCAAGCTCCGAGTCAAGCAGAAGTTGTCGACGCTCTCATCCACCTCGCTGCCTAACACACCATTATCAAGGCCGCAGAGGTACTCGACCCATGTCCTCAAGGCGCCGCAATACTCCGTCAAAGTTGGTATTGATGGTGCCAACGAAACCTCCAAATTTGTCACCTGGTGTTGGTGTCAACTGAGCCTTCTCCACCTGTCCCAAATTGGCCATTTACCACCTGCACATCACCATCGAGGCCCTCAGATGCAGCTTGACTTGGCGCCGAATGTTGAATGATTCCCTAGTGCGAGGGGAATGCCGCCCATCATTGCTCGCCGTTTCTCGACATGGTTAGAAAGCAAAGAACAAACAATTGCAGGACAGCACTCGCTCTCAACTCTCAACTTGTATCACCAAGCTTTTACTAGTTCTTACCAAGCCTTAGCAGGAGGTGTCGGCGACCGCGAGTCAAAATCTCCTGGAGAGGTGGTGTACAGATGCCAAACGCAAGAGCCTGGTAAGTTGTAGTTTTTCTGTGGAGCTATAGGTGGCTGGCAATTATAACAAAGGATAGCTCGTACCACAATAGTCACAACAAGTTGAATAAACGTTCCACGACAGTATGGTGCTGGTCCTAGCCTCAAACCACACTAGAGACGCGAGCCTAATCACCAACGATACCACAGAAACACAATGAGAATGTCCTCAACACAAAGCAAGCAGCCAGGGCTTCTTGTTTTTTTTGTGGGAGCCCTAAAACTGAAAAACAGACTCAAAAGGACTCCAAACAACACTCACCACGCACACTTTTTTTTTGACCAGGGGTATAAAGGTAATTAAAATATACTCTCTCTCTCTCTGAACTTTGGTTTGCAATTGATCTAGTGCGGCTTTTGAAAATTGCACTTGCCTTTTCTTTTCTCTCGATATGCAATCGGCGAACACTCTGGCGATCAACACGCTTGATCATGAAAGCACTCTGCATCAGCTCACGCGTATGCGAAGCACTCGGCGACCACAGACGCGATGGCGAGCACTTGGGCTTAACTAGTTCACGGGGCGAAAGCATCAAGGTACTCTTCTTTCTTTTTTATTTGGAATCGATATCTACTAAAGACTCGACCAATTACAAATGCAATCGTGATCAAAACGTGACTCGAACTCAAACTCTAAGAGCGTAAACTAAAGACCAAGAACTCAACTCGATTTAAGCAAACCGTGAATTCAACAAACCGAGGACTAAGCAAGAAAAGCAAGGCACAAAAAGTCTTGGATCAAGGGTGACAACTCGCTTAAAGATGTATTTCTTTTCGTATTTTTCGGATCAGAGGTATAAGAAAACAACGAAAAGAAGATCTCTCACCTAACAACCTTGAGCTCGATACCACCTGATATGACTAGGCGCCCCGATCTTTCGATGAGAGACTAGCGCCGATTTGGTGGAGGACGGTTGGCGTCTGACACAACGAACCCGGACGTTGCGCTTTAGCGACCGGTACACCACCCTCCGAAGGTTATTGATCTCGGAAGCGCGACCAACCTGACCACGTAAGGTCGTTGTTCCTGCAAGCAATCGAAGAACCAGCAAGAACAAGAGGTCACAAGCAAATCAATTGCGGATATGAATTCAGATCGGTTCTGAAATAAAAACACTCAAAATTGGGGTTCCGATGAATAGGTAGACGGGCGGCCTAGTCGGCACGCGCGAGTACAAGCAGTAGCAATGGCTAACTGAATCAAACAAAATCCAAACCCTAACTATGGTGGCGGCTGGCTATTTATAGACCAAGGTACGTGCAGCACTAGGTTTTAACATGGGCTGACTGATTACAACTCGAAATAAAAGACTAAAGCCCAATTAGACTCGGACTGGAAAAGTGTTCTGAATTGTTTTGCATATTCCCGTTGATTCGGAAGGAATTTAGAGGTGATCTCGGATTGGTTTGAAAGAGGACGACTAGAGCTTTCGTTCTTGTACTCATAGACCTCCAGAAGCCTTCTGGATCAAAAGTTATGGTCGTTTGAATTTGACCATCTCTGGGAGTTCGAATCTGATTCCAGTTGACTCTTCTCTCCGGACGCGAACTCCCTTGTGCGTTGTAGGTCTTTCCCATGGTTCCTAAGAATAATCACATCATCACAAAAATTAAGTAGCATCCCATTCATTGTATCATTAATTGGAAAACTTAGGAATGCCTTCACCTGATAATTTAGTTGACGTGCACGGGCTCGAGTGAGTGGTCCTTGAAGTGGTGGTTCATCCTGGGAGTTGAATTAGAGCTGGTTGTATCCATTATGGAGATGTCCTCATCAGCGGGGGCGAAGAACGACGGACCGCTGCCACCAACTGCAAATTAAGAATAGTAGAGATGAGCTTAGACGTGGCCATGTTAGCTTCCAACCAAACAGGCCCTATAGCATCCCTCCATGGGCTAGAGAGTAATGCCAATTATCTTTTGTTTTAGAAGGAATCACTTCTATTTTATCAAGGTGCTCTAGCCAAATTGCTAGTTACCAAACTGATTACAAAGTGAGGGTACGTAATCCTCAAGCCAAACATAAGAACTCAAGGATTGCAGATCTGAGTCATATTTGGCTAACATGTCTTTTACGACTTTACAAGTTATGTGACTAACAGGAGAGTAAAGCCAATTATCTTTTCTTTTAGAAGGAATTGACTGTAAGACCATATAGTAGTCACTCCATGTTATGTGTTAAGTATTTGATTTTGTTTTGGAAGAGTTGTTGAAGTTTGAGCTTGATTTTGAGCGTGTTACACTTTTCAATGTTGCTGTTATGTGAGAGCAATCTGACCGACATATGAGGTGCAGTCAAACCCATGGTTGTAGCGTGACCAGGCTATGATAGCCGGTTGTTTTTTAGCAGAGAGCATGTTTTTGAAGTTAGACACATGCGGTTAGATGGGTTGTTGGTTGGTGGTCGGACCGGAGTTGGGTTGAGATTAAGCCTTGTCCAAGCAGAGAAGAGTTAGGGTTTTGGATAGAACTTTTGAGAGCAGAATGTGGCTCTTGTGTGAGAGTTTTTGTCATCCTTAGCATTGTGTGTAACTAGGAGTGGTTGTGAACATTCATCTACAAGTATCAATAGATATAAAAAATGCATCCAAGTCTTTCTCCTCTTTACTCAATTGTTGAAATCTTTTTGGTGTTCCTTCTTCCCCCTTGATCATGCTTAGTGCCAAAAACGTATAAGACGGAAGAACCTCTTAGAGGCCTAAACACCCTCAAATTTTTGTTTCTAAAAATAAAGGTAAAGAGAATAAATATTATTAAAAATAAATATTTTTTATTAGCATCTATGAATTTTAGAGAATAATTCAATTTTTTGAATTTTCTAATATTTATTTCAATTTTCTGGGATTTTATCTGAATTTTATGGATTTTGCAAATGATTTTTTGCCATTTTCAGAATTAAAAAGTACTTTATTTGTAAAATTAAATTTTTTGGAAATATTTTTATTAAATCTCAAATCAAGGGATTTATGAGAATTTTTCCAAAAATTTTAACCCTATTTTCTAAAAAGCCATATCAGTTTTATAAATTATTTAAAATAAAAAACATATTAGCACATTGGAAATAATTTTTGTAAGTTCAAAATTACCTATTTCAATTCTCTAAACTTTTATAAAATTTTCTGAGCTATTCTAGTATTGTTTCTATATTAAAAAGAATTTTTAGCATTTTAACAAAGATTTACTACATAAAAATAAAAACATTATTATATTGATTAATATTGTATTCATGCTTTAAATGTTGTAGTTGATTTCTGGTAATTTTCCTAGATTTATGAGAACTTATTTGCTATTAATTCGGCTTTAATTTGCTTTTTCTCTAATTTTCAGTAGAAACATAAATATATTTAGAATTAATTAATCTGGAAAATAAAAACTCTTCAATTTCTGACCCAATACACTACCCTTCGCCCACCTGTTGGCTAAAGTAAACCCGCACGGCTAGGTCCGCATTAATTCCATCCATTTCATCTCATTAATTCTGGCGAACTGTTCACTATTTTGGCCATAAATTTGGTGAGTGTTTCCCGGTGATCTGTAACTCGATTTTCCTTTAAATTCAATCACAACTTCCTCTCATCATTCGACTTGTTTGAGGTTTTGCAGTCTACCCTTCGGATCTCCTTGTACAAGCGTTTCTTCCCTAACTCTGGTGCATTTTTGGCGAGCTCTCCTATTTACTGCCAACCTTCGTTGAACCTCAAATTTGTTCTGGAGCTTCCCCTCAGAGTCCTCTACAAAGTGTTTTTAATAGTTTTTGAAGAATCTCACCGGAGCACCACTGGCAACCCCTTCTTCTCCAAGTCCAGCAAGAGCTTTAATTTTTGGAATTTCATCATTTCATGTGAGATTCAAAAGGTATGATCTTCTTCGTTATAAGTCCAATTGACCTAATGTTTCTTCCTAAATTCATATAAAATTTTAATCTACTTATTTATGTTAGTTTTGAATTTTATTTGAATGTATTTGGATTTTATTTGAATTTAGGCTATTTTTAATGTATAGATTTTGGAGTGCCAAAAAAGTACTAAATCAACGACTTAGAGCACTAGTGCGCTATGCAAGGCAAGTTACACCCTTGATCATATTGATTCGATATTATAAAGTATATTTTGAGTTAAATTACTACATGCATAATTTTATCACTGTAATTTAAATCCCAGATTTAATTTATAGTTACCCCTATTTGTTATGACCTCAATTGACTTTGATAATCTATATATACCATTGTAACCTTAAGCAAAATTCTCACTAGCTGGTACATTAATACAATATTGATTAGTGCTATATAGTAAATATCTTAGACATACTTAGACCTAAATTAGTATCTTTTTGGGGAATTTGTGCCAAATAAAGATGCTTTTGTGATAAAGGTTATTCCTTGGCATTGGTGTGCCGTGGAATGTTATGAAAATTGATATGGTTTAAAGCAAAGTGAAAATGTGATTTAGATCAGGTGATAATTGGTTGTCATGTGGCTTCGCCTTGGTTCTAGATTTATGATAAGCTCGCTTAGTCAATTAAGGACCGGTCTATGAGCTATTGAATGTAAAGCGTTATCGTACTACCGGAAGTCTGGTATAGGACAAACCTGCTAACTACTTTATAAATTTCCATTGTCGATTGTGCCAAATGGGTGGTTTTTCGGTGCAAGTGCAATCTTCTGAATTGGGCTTTCTAACCCATCAACGGTGGAATCTTAGCTGCATGACTAGCTTTGGAATAGCGTATTTTAAAGGCTTTGTGATAATCACTTAGTCGCATGCCTAAAGAAGCATGTCTTGGCCAACATATTAAATTGACTATCTATTGTGGGTAAAGTTGTACAATCTCTACAGAGTATAAAACTAATCCATTAGTCAAGCTCATAGTCATGGGCATGCAGAGCAAGCCTTTTAGGGATTAGACTTTGGTTTTCCAAAAGTGATTTGAGAAAGATGATTTGCAAATGGAAGGGGTTCGATCTAGAAAGATTGGGATGAGCTCAGGAATGGATCCCATGTTGAAAATGGTTTAAAAATCAATTTTGCAATATCAGTTATGCCTTGAAAATTACTTATATATTTAAAAATATTGCTTATTGCCAAACTAACCATAATATTTCTTCCTTTGTTATCCTTGCATTAATGCTGCATCTGAGTACTTTATGTACTCACCTTACTATATTTATTGTTTTTAGAGGAGAACTTCTTCACCAGGGAGGATCTTGATGACTAGGCCACTACCCCAATTAATTGCCTCAGACTCAACTACTTTTTTTTATTTCTACTGCTATATTTTTTAGTTGGCATGCGAGCCATTTATAATGTAAAACTCTAAAAATTAAATAAATAAAATTTTGTATATAATATTTTATGGTATCAACTTTGTTTACTATGTGTACTAGCTTTTTCTAAACTAGTACACTATACACAAAGGGTTTAGGGGGTGGTACTCTCAGGTCTGACAGAGGCCAGATTGCATCGATCTAGTCATCTCAATAACAAGTTCTTGGTGGTTGGCTTGTGCTTGCCTAGTTTTTTGTTTGAAAGGAGTGATTCTTTAAGAGTTTTTGTTCTAGGTATTTTTCTATGGAGTTTTGTTGTTGTTTAGCTTGCTAGGATGTGTGGAAGTTGATACAAAGTCATCTTGGCCATACTTAGTCTACGAGCAATCTTTAAGCTTTGGATTACTTTTTGCCTCGGTTTTAATGCAATTTTTATTGAAAAGGATAAATGTCTTACTAGGATGTGTGGAAGTTGATCCAAAGTCATCTTGGCCATACTTAGCCTACGAGCAATCTTTAAGCTTTGGATTACTTTTTGGCTTGGTTTTAATGCAATCTTTATTGAAAAGGATAAATGTCTTGCTAGGATGTGTGGAAGTTGATCCAAAGTCATCTTGGCCATACTTAGTCTACGAGTAATTTTTAAGCTTTGGATTACTTTTTGGCTCGGTTTTAATGCAATCTTTATTGAAATGGATAAATTGTGAAATCATGTGCTGAAAAATTGGCATTGCAAAGTGGTTGTGATTATGGCATGTGTGGTGTTTGTGCATATGCTGGTGATAGCATGATGATGGTTTGCTTGATGCAACGCGCCGTGTGAGTGGTTGCATGGATTGATTTTGAGTCAAGTCGTGGACTTGTGCTCGGATTTGTTTGATATGCCGGTGATAACATGATGATGATTTGCTTGATGCAACGCACTGCAGTGAGTGGTTGCATGGATTGATTTTGAGTCAAGTCGTGGACTTGTGCTCGGATTTGTTTGTTTGTTTATTCATGTGCAAGTGTTGCTCGAGGGCGAACGTGGTCGATGACGGGATCGGAACTAGGTTCATGGAGGAACTGAGATTCGGGACTAGATTTAGGGAGGAATCGAGGTCTTGGTGGTCAATGATGTCATGCAGACGCTCGGCTAGAGAACATGCACATGGAGGTCGGTTAGTCACGATTTACAAAGATGTAATGTATATGCGGCAAGAGTTGTTTTTGGCCATGTTGGGCTAGGTTGAGATGTATACGAACTCTTTCCATGTTGGAAGTGGAGTTGTATTCAATCTCTTTATGTTTGCTTAGTATAAATAGGGGGAGGTGTCTCCTGTTTATTCTTGAGCCAGATTTTAGGGTTTGTACTCTTTTGTTTGAGTACTATAACCAGATCAAAAATAAAGATCTTTCTTGCGTCTCTAGTGGCTGGCGATTTTTCGTTTTGCTTTTGGCTCCGGCATAGTTGATCGATCGCCTGAAGTTTTGTCCGTCGCAGCCGTCATGAAGTTTATCACGGAGTTCGGTTTCTTGGAAAGGTATCATCTTGCAAAGGTAATATCTCAAGATCTATAGATCCGATCAAATTTATTCTTTTTGTATTAACTTTGGAATTGAACCTAGTTTCTACAGTTAAAATTTCATATCAATCCAATGGTTGGATCTTTAGTAATTACTATTTTAGTGAATGTATATCTTTCCGTTCATGCTTTGGTCCGGTGTCTGACGATTCAGTCATCTTGCGAAGGTAATATCTCAAGATCCGTAGGTCCGATTGAGTTGATTCTTTTTTTTAGCTTTTTAATTAAGTCTAGTTTCTACAGTTAAAATTGCACATCAATCCAACGGTTAGATCATCAATAATTACTGTTTTAGTGAATATATGTCAGTCTGCTCGCCCAAACTGCTCGCCTGGTCGCTCAAACTGCTCGTCTGGTCACCCAACTGCTCACCCCTGGTCATCCAGACTGGTCTACTAGTCGCCTAGACTGCTCTATTGGTCGCCAAGACTGCTCTACTAGTCTCCCAACTACGTGAACTGGTCTCCCAGCTACGTGAACTAGTCTCCAAGCAATTTGAATTTAAATTGGGGTGTGTTAGAAAAACAAAATCCAAAAATTTGATTTTAGCTTCCGCGCAATCATTCACCCCCCTCTGATTGCTACATTAGTATATTTTGATCCTACATAAATGTTGAAACTTTGACAATAATCCATATGATTATTGATTGGAATAGGTTCCTAAGATTCTAAGGAAGCCATGTTTCAAGTTTCATGGGATTTGAAGTTGTCGTTTGAATGTTAGCTCCTTTTGAGTTTTTGAAAAATCATGCTGATTTTCTGTTTTGTATTGAGCAAGCCCGAAGTAGGGATGACAATCTAACCTGATTACTCGTGGGTAAAAACCATAATAAAGATGAGTATGTACCTCTTTTTGTTATGCGCGGGCATGTTTATAGAGGCCAAACTTTGCCCGATGTGCAAATAGGTACAAGTATGGAGGAGCTCCACTTGACTCGTTTTGCCTGATTACCCAACACCTTTTACTGATATATGGGCCACAATAGGCGCCCAGTCGGCCTCGTGATGTCCAATTTGTGGTACCTCATATTAGCAATTTTTTATTAGTGATGGTGTGATGGGTGATTTGTGATGTGTGTGATGACTGATGAATTATTTTCATTTTAATTGTTAAACTTGAGCACATGTGATGACTTATAAACATTTCCATTTTAATTGTTGAAATTTAGCATTTGTGTCTCCTTTGTATGCATGTGTTATTTTAATTTTTATTTCCATGTATATTTATAATTTTAAATAATTGATAATCGTTCTTCAACCCACATAATATAGCTGATTTCCACCATTTTATCAAAAGGATTGTATAAGTAACATAGCTCATTAGCTCCTAGTGTCATTTGGTTGAAATTGTTGATCGTGACGAGTAAACAACTATGGCCACGGGTGTCTGGTACCCGTGGGCGATGTGTATAGACAATATTCTTCGCCTGTCACTTTTCACAGGCAAACATAGGTATGGACATAGCTGGTAGACATGTATGGGTATTACCCATACCCATTATACTCGATTGCCATCCCTACCCGAAAGAGAGGCCAGATCTTTCCAACCCCGGTTAGGCCGCCCTTTGCACTGCAGTCAGATCGCCCGAACATGTCCAGACTATTTTGGCTCGATTTTCCTTTTGAGTTTTCTTTGTAAGTGGCTAGGTTCTGTTTTTCATATCTCCTTATAGATATTGAAGGGCAAAAAAACCATAGTCTTCCTAAAGGAATTTTTTTTTCAAAAAGCGATTATTTTTAAGGCATCTTTTCAACCCTCTTTAATTTGGTCGTCTTCTCAGTCCTACAATAAACAAAACACAACAGAAACACAATCAAAACTTCATACAGCACAGGAGACCAGACGTATACACACCTCACCCCACACACGGCACATGCTTGCATGCCCCACGAGTGTTACACTGCATACAGCATGGGCAGCCCACAACATTATAGCTCGAAGATGGAGGTGATCCCCGAAAACAGATCGGAAATGGCCCAACCATACGAGTGGAGAACTATCCATGGGCAGCCTGGATTAACCTTCCGTCAGCGCGTCTATCTCACGTCGCTTTTATCGGGCCGGGCCACCTCCTGCGCCGCGAGCTCGCCTGCAACGAAACGGAAAGGACTCGCGGCCGCTGCATGCCCGGTGCTACCACCCGGTTACCTGCTACTCTAGTCTTACAGCATGGGAGTAAAATCTCTCTCACGCACGTCGCTTAATCCATGTGACATGATCGATCAGCTACTAGTCAGTAGTACGTGCTGCAACAGATATACTACGTACTCACACTTAAATCTCTCTAGTAGGAGGAGCAGCACATGTACAGCACGCACAGACATACAAGCCTGACACCTGACTCGCTTCTGAGCAAGCTGCACAGCACAGCATATCATGGTTTGGCCGTGGAGCAGGCAACAATGTGGCGCTGCACTGCTGCCCACTGCTGAATCTGATGGAGCACGGAAGATAGGCATGTAGTAGGGCACTGTTCCATCCATGGCGGCAGCTGCCAGGACGAGCGAGGGCCCGGTCGAGAGGAACTGAACAGGGTGGCGCTGCTGCCTGTCTGTCCTGTCCGTGCCGCTGAATGACGCAGCCTGTGCCGGGCCGGGTGATACGTACCATCAACGTGTACGGCAGATTGGTTTCCCGGTGCCTCATTGGCTAAGTAATTACGAACGACTGAAACTTTGAATGGTACTCGCATACCACAGAGAGCTCTCTTCCTCTTGCACATAAGGATTGAAAACTCGATTTCGCTCTAACTATCGTCGTCCGTGGTCGGAGAACGAAATTTCGATGAAATCTTAGCAATTCAAATAAATTTCGGCCGAAATGCAAAAATAGCATTTGAATTCTGGTTTTGTAGCTCCCGGGAAGACCGAGATCTCGCCAGTTTTACCGAGATCTCGGTAGAATTTGACGGCATGAAATCCGGTCAAAACGAAGTCCAAAAATTTTAAATTTTTTTTAGAGATCACCGACACATTGATGATATTGCCACAAAAAATTCAGATAATTATGAATTATGTGGAATTTTTAAAAATTCAAATATTACTACTGTTCTAAAAAACGCTGACCGGCAATTTTGAATCGAACGAAAAATAGGACAAACCACGTTAGAAATATTTGTAATTTTTGTGAATGATTCTATCGTATCAGTAATCTTTCCATGAAATTTTCATGTGATGGTGAAGCTCGAGGGATTTTTAAAAATTTCGGACAACGGTGATGTCCGATGGAAAATAGTTGAAAGTACGTTAGAAAATTTTGAAATTTTAATTGGATGGTTGTGATACATCATTAACCTTGCCATACAATTTTTTAGATGATTATCAGTTCGTGGAATTAAAAATTTCGATAGCATTTCGACTAAAATTCAGATTTAGAGAGTCACAATTGCAGACATCGATGTATATTTGCATGACAATTAATACGCATGAAATAAAATCAATACATATGACAATTTATCCCATATTTGCATCACAATAAAATCAATGTCTATTTGCATCACGTACCTACGAGTAGTAGTATGCCTGTGGTGCAAACTCCACCTCCGTGTTGTCGACAATGACCTCGTAATACCTTCTCTTATGTTATTGCTTGTATTCTTCTCAAGTCATGTCCTGCGGTAGCTAGGCAGACTTATAATGTTCGTAATGAAACATCCAGCCGCTATTATTCTCGGACTGGTAAAGGTACCTGACAATGACAGATGAGTGCCATGCATACGAATCGATGTATGGATCAGTGTAGTCAACCGGTCAAGAGATACTAGATCCGTCATAACTCTGTCTGTAACCATACCTACCCTGATCCTCTCCATAGGGTATTGAACTGTACCCACTATGCTCAGTTGGAAAACCCAAATAGTTGGAAGGTTGGTTGCTACAACATGAGCCTACGTCATCCTGTGGTTGTACTGCCTGTCACCCACCCCCACCACTCGACACGCCCTTCCTCTTACTACGGGTTTGCCTTTGTGAACCCCTCCTTGAGGGGCTAATCCCCTGTTGTGGTCCTGGCGATTGTGACTGTGAACGGAGATGTATAGTATACTAGCCAATTTCTGTCCCATCATCACTAGGAGAGTCTATCTTTGTCGCTGAGCTACTACCGAGGCACTGCTCATTATCAGCAGGTGTATTCGTCTCATCATCACTGCCGATATCAGACTCATCATCAGCTAGATCTTTCTCTTTTCCCTTAGGAAGCTAGATGCCTGATAACTTCTCCGATCTGCATAAAGCTCCTGCCAGCATGTCGTCGTCTGTGGCATCGTTAGCATGCTATCTCTTCCCTTTGTGCGTGTCACCGACCATGTACTCGGCTCAATATGGAAAACTCTTCCCATTTGTGGCCAAGTATAAGTAATATTAACACCGTTGTGAGGTTTTGACATACATAATTCACAAGTGGAATGGAAAATAATTACTTTGGTTACTTGTGGCCTTGTTCATCTCTTCCAGCTCTCGCTGGGAGAGGTGGGTCGATCCCACTGTCCTCGTCTAGTAGGGGCTCCCTACCAAACCTAGACGAGTTGAACCACTCTGCAATAGGGTCACTACTAGGATATATCACACCCTCAATGAGGCGATCGGGTGGGTCTTCGTCCCGAGCCTCGCGAGTGGATTCATAGTCCCACAGGCGAAGTCACATGTTGTAATGCATGAAGGTAGTACGTTTGTTATTCACGGCTTTATGGAAGAGTAAAAACATAACCGAATGTTGTACTTGTTGCATTGATGGTCTTATGAAAGAATATGACCCCATTGCAGTACACCATGAAGTTGATAATGCTTTGATGAGTAGGTCCAGTCTAGGCATCACATATGACTGTAACACCAAATATAATCTAGTCTTCCCTGAACCTTCGAAGATACTGGATTATCTCTTGCTTGTTCTCATCTAGGTACTTCTCGTCTATCTCGTGCCCCTGTGGTGCACAAACCCCTGGGCCTAGCTCTTGCGTCAGCTTAATTGCAGTTGTCCATCGCGGGCATAAGAGGTTAGTATAATCATCACAAAAGTTGTAACTGAAGAATGTATGATCAGTTCATACCGTGAAATATGGACACTCGACCTTCCTTCCTAGAATTGCATTAGCATGAAACCACTTCGACCATCCCCTCCCTAGCTTGCTAGCTTCTGCTGCCCACCCTACTTTAATGCAGTGTCAATACAGGTTGCTGCGAGGCAACACTCCGTGTGAGGTCAACATCGATAGAAGCATGGCTTTCTCATGTCGATTTGGATCTCCTGAATATTCTGTTGAGCGTAGATTGAATCGAAGTCCTCGCTGCACCACTCCCAGACCCCGAACCTGGGGTCAAATCTTAGCTCCTGAGATAGATCTCTTCTTTGGAGGCCTTGATGGCCATTTTGAGCTGCTCCTGCTCAGTACGGTACTCTGTAGCCAAGATAGCCACTCGTCGCAAGCCTCTTCCTAACGGAGGCGCAACTCCTCCTTCTCCTTCTTCTCCCGACCTTCATGCCAAAGTGAATAATGAACCAATTCAATATAGAATTAACATGTTCCTGAATCTTTGGGCCTAGAGGTTAAAACAGGAGCTTCCTTGTTCATGGTATTATCCTTATTTATGGTATTATCAAGAGTACCAAGGAACTGAACAAGAATAAAAAAAAATAGAACAACAAAATTTTACCTTGCATTGTTGCTGTCCAAGCGAAATCTTAGAAAAATGGTCGAGATCTCGGTTCCTCCGGCCGAAGATGGCTTGAAGCTTGGTGGAAATGGCCGGATTTACACCGGAGATGGCCGGCAACGGGGAGGAAAGACTTGGGAATTCTCGGGTTGCTCTGGATGAGTGAGTGAGTGAGAGTGAATGATTGAGTATGTCTTAAAGGCAGTGCAAATGGTTTACATAAATGGATTCATTTCTTAGTGGTATTACACAACACAAGCTATAGCTCAGTGTTGAGGTCTCAGTCATTCCATCCGGAGGTCTCAAGTTCAAATCACAAGTTTAGCACTTTTTTGCAAGTTTTTTTCATAGTTTTGAGCACACAAAAATTATGAAAATTTTTGTGGATACTCATGAAGCAATTGGAATGTTCTCATAAAATTTTTACATCATGGTGAAATCTAACGAATTCCCAAAAAATCTGAAGGCGGTGCTTCACAATTTTCGGACTTCAGAGCGCATGCTTGCATCGTTTACAATTTTTAAATGAGTAACCAAAATAGGTTTAAATTTTTTTAAACTTTTACACAAGGGTTTTGAGGTAGTTATTAAGCTTACATTAAAATTTTAGATCATGATCAAACTCAAAAAAATTATAAAATACTAACACTATTACTACCTCATTTATGTTCATTCTTTTTTATTTTTTATATATAATATTTTAAGTTAAAATATTTTATAAATTTTTTGTATGATCCTAGTGTTCTTAAGATAGTACCATAAAATTTTCATAATCTGAAAAGGCTTCTACAATTTTATAAAAATCTGATAGTATTTCTACCAAAATTTAAAAAGGTCTCAAAAAATGTCTTTTGGTCAAATTATCATAGAAGGTCACTTTTCTAAGTGTTCTTGACCTGATTCCAGTCAAATCCAGGCTTCAAATTGTGAAATCCGAACCACCAGACCAAGATCTTGGGCGAAATGGGCGGTATCTCGCCGAGAAAAATGAGATTACTGTAGCAAATCAGTTTTTTTGAATTTTCAAATTCGGCCGGCATTCCGACGAACCACCATGGTCCGGGAACTGAGATCTCAGTGAAATCTCACAAAATTTCGACGAGATTACTATCCTTGCTTGCACAACGGCTATGGCTATATATGCGAATTTAAGAGTGATTTCTGTAACGGAATTGTTAGGAGCCGGACGTCCGATTTTTTTTTAATGCTGTAATATTTTTTTCCTACCCATGAAATATTTTTATTTGATAATAGTAGAAATGTGAATCCGGATCGCTGCAATATTTCTTCCTACGTGTGAAACATTTTTTCTTATGCATGAAATATTTTCCTTCGATAATAGCATAAATGTGCGCACGAAAAAAAATATTACACACATTGAAAAAATATTGCAAACGTTAGAAAAAAATGTTGCACTGAGCGTCCGCCGCAACATGCTTTGATCGAACGTCCGGATGCTAGTTCTTCCCTTTCTATAATCAATAAAGTATATTGGCACTACGCTGGTTACTTGGCCATTTCAGAATTGTGATTGATCTGAGCTGACAAATTTCAGCTTGAGCAATCACCAGAAGCTTCGAATGTTCCTCCCATCTACCATTCAGGCAAGAGGAAGAAACCATGCTGCCAACAATAGGTATTTAAATATTAACTGTAGTTATGTGTGAAATGGCGAAGATAGTTGTAAAATTTAGCAGACGCAAAAGCGAAGGTGCGAGTTGTTGAAAGAAAAAGATACGATAGAACCAACCACACAGTACTAACGAGCAAGTGGAGCTTAGAGCAGTACAAAGCTATGCCATATAGGGTTGTAGGAATAATAGATGTGACTAACTAAATTACACAAAGAAAATACTCTAAGTGGAGGGTTTAAGAGGCAAAGCCCGAAGGCCAATATGCATATCACAGTGAAGTGTATGAGATCCTGTGGTGGGGGCACTCCTAAAGGTGAGAGCAAAAAAAAAGAGCCGATTTGGAGCAAATTCTTAGAGAAGCATGGTGACTTTAACGGATAAGAGTTAAGGTATAGATTATTGTTGAGTATGATGACTCATATCTAGTTTTTAGAATTTAGAAAGGTGACTATAAAGAGTCATAGATGAATCATAATAGGATTAGAATTCCTACTTGTTTTTGAAATAGGATTTCTATTTTTCTTTAGAGGATGACTAAGGAGGTTATATAAACTCATGTGAGTGGTTATGGAGAACCCAAGGGACAAACCAACTCATCAAAGGAAAATATGCACAGGAGGATTAGATGCTATATTATTCTTTAGCACAAGATTTTTGTATAGGATAAGGATCCGAGAATGCTAAAATATTTGTAAGGGTTGTGAGATAGCGATAATCACCTGTACTCTTTTAATATTGTACTTAAAGAATTTGTGGTTGATTTCGCTAAATCTTTCTGTCTAATCATAGTTGCTTCATCACAGTTATTTTGGTTCTTTGTACGAGATTCATCTTCTTCATTCTTGAGATCATGCATGTCTGTGCTTTATATCACAAAACTTTGATCCAATCTGAGAACTATTGCGTATAAGAAATGATATCAAAATGTACCAACAATAGCAACGTTGAAAGGGTATGACTAATTTACGGTCAATCTCACCAATAGTTTCGTGCACATTTCATCTGAGCGCTCCACGTAGAGCTCCATTAGGCCATTAGCACATTGAGCAATGATATCTCATCCAGTTGCAGTTAGATGTTAGTGATTCCTTGCATGTCTATTTGAAAACTACAGACAAGTTCAACTTAAAATTTTCAATTTAGAAATTTTAAATTTAAAATTAGAAAGTTTCAACTCGAAAAATTTCAAATTAGGAAGTTCCAAATCGGAAAGTTTCAACTCAACAATTTTCAAACTAGAAAGTTTCAACTCAAAAAAATTCAAATCAACAAGTTTCAACTCCAAAAACTTTTGATTCGAAAAGTTTTGATTCAATAAACTTTCGTTTGAAAAAATTTCAACTTAAAATTTTCAACTCCAAAAATTTCAAATAGAAAAGTTTTAACTCAAAAAATTTTAAGTAAAAAATTTTAAAGTTAGAAAAAGTTCAATTCGAAAAGTTTCAACTTCAAAAACTTTTAGCTTGACAAGTTTCTATTCGACAAACTTTTGGTTCGAAAAATTTGCTTAAAAAACTTTCAAAAGTGGTTAAAAAATACTTATTTTCAATTACTTGTTGGGAAAATTTTAAATACAAAAACTATTTTGAGTTTGATAGGAAGAGAATGGAGGAGGAAAGAGGGATAAAGAAGATAGTGTCACTTGTCACAAGAAGAGGGCCTCTGTGGAGAAGGAAAATAGGGAAATGAAAGAGGTGATACCACTTGTTGCAAGAAGAGAGCTTTTGATTGGAAGATGATACCACTTGTCATAAGGAGAAGATGTTCTCACAAAATCTTTGGTAAGGATGATCTTAAATTAATAATTTTCACTATGAAATGCTATCACTAGTAGCAAGCCGGGTTAACAAAACCGTACTGCGGTACGGTTTCGCAAAAGCCGCTCAAAAATCATAAAAAACCGAATGGTTGAAAAATCAAAAAATTGAAAAAATTAAAAATCGAAAACCGTTGTTTTCAACGAAAACCGCACACATAATTTTTTTCAAATTTTGTAATTTTTTAATTAGAACAGTTTACCGAATAGTTTTGGATCTCGAACCGGAGTGGTAACACCACTACAAAATACCAAATCACAGACGATTTTGTGAACCATCTGTATCAAAATGTCAGTGACGACAATAAGTCATCACAGACGGTTTTTGAACCGTCAGTGAAAATTAACATCACAGACGGTTCTCATTCTGTGATAAGGGCACTAGCTGGTAATTTAAAAATTACCCTCGCCTAGGATATCACCCATCCTAACACTATTCTCGTCTAAGAATGCTCAACTTCATAATTCTGATTGGATCCAAACATTTTTAACACAACACGTGTGGTCTTCCCAGGAGGTCACCTATCCTATTACTACTCTCATCCAAGCACGCTTAACTTCAAAGTTCTTATAAGATCCAGTATTTTAGTGGTGATATGATAACATCTGACATATAATGCGTCCCTCCTCCTTTTAACCCCGTGAAGCACCCGAACACCGATTTCCAATTATTTTAAATTAGCAAACTATATAGAGGTAATTAGCAAAATTTAAAACTTTCAAATTTATTTTCTATACTTTTAACTATTAATGATGCTTGCAATATATGTACCATTACTATTCACGAAACTTATAAAAGCACCATAACTTTTGACTCGTACCTTCGATTTTGGTGTTCTTGAGCTTTCTAGAATCATCACACAATGAGCTATTATATTCTTTTGGGCACCGATTCTAGTTTGCAAATAAGAAATCTGAGCACTTTTGTTAAAATGGTTATAACTTTTGACTCGTAACTCCGATCGGGGCGTTCTTTGGCTCATTTGAAAGATAACGAAAAGTGTGCCAAAATCAGATGGTCAGATCCTAATGATTTGTGTGAGTGCGTGCGAGGCGACAGAATTCCAAAAAAAACGTCGTTTAGGGTCTCAAAACGGCCTCCGAAGTTTTGAATCTGTTTCGGTCGTTCTTTTCAATTATTGCAAATGGAATATTAGTTCCAATTATTTCAAATGTAATATTATTTAATATCAATTCTTTCAAATTAGAAGGTAGGAGAGGTAATTAGCAATATTTAAAATTTTCTATTTTTTTATTATTTGTGACGGTTTCAAATTAAAACCGTCTGTAATGAGGTGAACATCACAAACTGATTTTTAACGGTTTTTGGCTAGAACCGCCTGTGGTGTTCACCTCATCACAGACGGTTAAAGTTCTCGCTTAATTTCATCGTAGATGGTTTTTGGTTAGAACCATCTGTGATGATCCGACATCACAGACAGTTTCAACCATAAACCATCTGCGATGTGTCCGAAACACATCACAGACGATTTTCATAAAAAATAATCTGTGATGATGTGTCTAATATAACCTTTTTTGTAGTAGTGTACGGTCGAAAACTACAATTTTCGAGTGATTTTCGGCGATTTTGTTAATCCTGGTAGCAACTATGTCCGGCCAGAGGAGGAGCACATTGCTCGCAGCGTGAACTTGTACAGCGTACAAGGGAGTCTAAAGCCATCGGGATTGTTAGTTGAGGGAAAACTCGTGTTCGCCCCCCGAAACGACACCGGCAGCGATCCAGGCCTTCCGGGGAACTGTCCGGTTGAGTGCAGTGCATAGATTTAAGATGCATGGCCGGTCTGTTCCGGTGTTCCAGGGTGGTTCCCGGCCGGTTTCTTGCGTGAGCTGCAAACGAATACTGTGCGGTGTTGGACTCTGTAATTTCACATTCAAATCAGATTTTGAATTTAGAACCCAAATTGGCACGTACTAGTACTCTTTCTTATACGCTACTCAGTAGCACAGCCTGTAAGAAGGGTGCATGTCCTACTATATTATCCTTAACACGGAAAAGCATGGCCTTTTCTCATCGCAAAATAGGGCGCTCGACAGATTAGACACATATATAAGCGGCCATCAGTGAAATTATGGCCGTTTTTCTAAACAAGAATGATAAGCACGAAGGAGGCAAAATATATAGGAAAGCTACTTTGAACGGGTGAAAAATATAAAATATTTACTCGAAACGAAAAAGTATCAATTGATATTCTTAACGAAGTAAACATTCGATCGGTCCCTAGCTAGAACATTTCTAGCGGAGTAGTATCTTCGTTCGACCACAAGAACGCAATGCTAGCTGCATCATTGCTTCGACGCGGCGCCTTAATCTGTCTTAAGGCATGGAGATTATTTCGTTGTTTATCTGAATGCATGGACCGCCATCGATCTCATGGCCTTCTGCGCTTCCCTGAGTAGTCATCGGTCGCAAATCAAAGCATATATGCGTTCAAAATAAATTGAAGCATATATTCTCCGCTAGTTTATTTCGATCTCTATTAATAGGGCATTAGTTTTGCATGCTGATTTGGACATGGTCGTGTTTTCTCAGGGGAACCGATTCGCCCCCTTTCTGTTGCTGCCAATCTCTTTTCTGACGGACGAATGAGACATTAAGTCATTCAATCCAATCTTCCCGGATGAACTAATAATACTAGTTATATATCTTAGTTCTTGACTAGTCCAAGTGTCCAACTGCCTAGATAAGACAGAATAGTATTGTACGTAGTATCACTCCAACTTTGTCTGTGACAGTATTATCTATCACCTTCTCCGTACAGCTACTGGTATACGCTAAACAATTCCCTGTATGTTAGTATAAGTGTATTACAATCAGCAGAGAGCAAACAAAGAAAGAGGATAGCACAAGAGATCAAATGGCGATGACATGTCAAGAATCCTGCCTTTTTCTAACACCCGACACACTTTTCTATAAATTTATCTTATCCAGATAAATTTATAAAAATAGAGTTACCGTAAAGCTCCCCTTCCTCAGCAGAAACTAACTAATTAAATTTGAACGATTAATCACTTTTAGTTACTTAATTAAATTACTTAATTCTAGCCTATCGATGTAAGGAGTCTCGACAGGTCAATTATCAAGCCTTTGGGCTGTGACAGATGCGCTGCTGAGCTCTGGCTAGATGGCAGCTATGTCGTTAGGTTGTCATAGTACGAGAATGTGGTAGGTGACATGTGTCTGCCGCTACTTCTGCTGTCGAGAACAGAACTAGTTTTATAAATTAATTCACTTGCATGGAGATCAGATTTGAAAAAAATATATACATCTGAGAGGCTAAAAAGAGCAAAGGGCTCGCATGTCAAGCACATGTTCCCCATACTCGGAGCTCTGTTGTCGCAAGCTAGAGCAATCATTAATGCAATCTAGCACACCACAGCTGGTGTGAAATGCAATGTGTAACACCGCTGAGAGGCTGCCATACACTACACTGCAGTACAGTTAACCACCGTGCCATCCCCTTCTAGGGAATGGGTTGAGGTTGCCTTTGTCGATCTGCACCAGACTGGCAGTCTGACACCACGCAACTCTCTTCTCCTCTCTTCCCTTCTCTTCTCCCGATCTTTCTTGAGATCAGTTTAATCTATATATCAAAGAAAAATATCCTGTGCAATCACCTCTCTCGGTGAAACCACCGTGCAACTGAACTAAAAAAAGTTTCAAAAAATTCTGAAAAAAATCATGGATGTACATCTCAACTTACCCCACATACATATAAAATTTCATGATCAAATTCATCCTATACTAGCAGTTACAAAAAAGACAAATTCAGCATAAACAGTGATTTTTTTACTGTTCATCGCTATTCATTTTTGCTGTTTTTTTTTCATATCTTTCAGATGCGATTGGGTTTGGTCTTCAAATTTTGCACGATTGTAGAAGCTCACCTCCCCTACATATGGTAATTTTTTGAGAATTTTTCAAAATATCTTTTAGTTCAGTTGCACGGTGGTTTCACGGAGGGGGGGTTGCACCGGATATGTTGCCATATATCAAATCTAAAATAGGAGTATACTACGACAAACAGACTTGTCTTTGTTTCTTGGTTGCTCATGTGCTGCAGGTAGCAAGCTAGCTGCAATGCCCATTCGTCAAGCGTCGCAAATGCATGGAGAGAAAATTTTTTGACATGGGAAGACCCCTACTTGAAGGACCGAAAAGATGGTCAGAGGGAAGTGAATAGGAGTTAAATAAAATTTTCTTTTAAAATTCAAATCACTTTTCTAGTTAAAAAAATAGATTGAATGATCTGGCCACATAAATAGTAAACCCATTAGCTGGTCGGATGGGCAGTAAAATATCACCGTTGGGTGACCAACAATGATGAACAGGAAAGAATAGCACTGGTCATGTGAACAGTACTATTCGGGTGGCAAGTACCCAATGAATAGTAGCTACGCCTGGTCGGATGAATAGTATTAGCGACCAGTAAAACATCACTGGTCAGTGTGAACAGTACCCTGATGAATAATAAAAACAACACCATGGTTAGGTGAAACAATGCTCGATGAATAGTACTATGGTGAACAGTGATTTGATGAATAGTAAATCATCGTGATCTCAAAACCAAGAATCGATGTAACTTTTGATCAGCTGATCCAGAACCCATGAAACTTTGCATGCACCTTCCCAAGGAGTCAAAAACCTATTCCAGCATTCAATCATAAAGATTGATGTCAAAATTCTAATGTTTTTCCAATCCAAGAAAGGCTGCACCAAAACAGAGCAAAAACCAAAAACTTCATCTCGAACTTGCTCTTGAGGATTTGATGATCAATATGACCTTAGATGGTCTCCCACATATCATGCAAGCAAGAACCACCACAAACTAGTTCTTAAACTAATAAGAACACGATTTACCATAGATATTTCTCTTCTAAAAAATTCGGTTTCTTGCAAGAAAATGGAAGAGGGAGCTACAGCTAGCCTAGATGATTAGGATATAACCTATAGAAGGTTCATCCAACAATCATTCATCTTTGGAAATAAGAACAGGAGAGAAAGAAATAATTGAGAGATCAAAACTCAAGAGAGAAGGGCAACCAAATGGATATGAATTTGAGCACGAAAATGATTTTTATTTCTTCATGAGAGAAATAGTTACAAAGCCTCACAACTAGATAAGCAAAGCTCAAGAGAGCATAAGAAAACCAAAATCCTTCTCACAAACCCTAAAACACTTTTCACAAGCCTTGGGCAGAGGCATCCCTCTACCCCTTTATTTATTATAGTTTAATCTGAGCAATCTCCATCATTGGATAACTTCCTTCTCCCATAAGGAATCTCATCAAGGGCTGAAATTAACACACACTCATATATGGGTGTCGACGTTTGTTACCGACAATAATGAAAAGGGGCTACGCTACCTGGACCCAAACTCGATGGTAGCACAAGAACACCGATGTATATGTGTTCTGCTCTCACGGTGGAGATAATACCCTAGTCCCGGCTCGAATTATATGTGGCTAATGATTGTCGATGAGATGTTCTGTTCTAGATGCCCCGTCCCTCCCTTTATATAATAGAGAAGGCGGTTACAATATTGAGTCCTACTCGGATACTGAAGTAGGGGTTTCTATCCTTAGTCTGTGACGGTTTGGATTACAATCATCCCTCACCCAATACGACTCGATTTCTTTAACTAAGGCCTATCCTCGATTCTTCACGCTTTGCTTGGCCCAAGTAACCTTCGCTTTATCCAATGACATGATCCAAGTTCGCCTGGCCGAGCCTTGAGGATCTTGCAGGGCCCCGGACATACATATCCCACAAGAGTCTCGAAAGTGCTTCATGATCGAATGCCTTCCAAATTGTTAAGCCTTCCCAGTGCTTTTAGCCGAGTGCTTGTCGTTGGGCAAAGAGGTCACGAAGAACTCGCCAATTTCTTTTGTTTTGAGTCGTTTTTGTCCCGGATTACAGCCGATCGATTTCTTGTATGTTTCAAAAATCATCTTTACGGCACCGATTTCATTCTCAGACGCTTATCGCCTTTTGGCCCGATATGAGGCATACCATAAGAGGATGTTGCTTCGGTGGTACCCATCTATTCCGTGCATTACGGATTTCGCTTTGGGCCCATCTTGGGGCATACCACTTGTTAACTTGATTCTTTGGGCCATCGGCAGCTACGTACGTCAGGCGTATTTAGCCAAATTTCCACCTCAAATGCTCCCTAGGGCGGTTTGTGGTTTTGGGAAGGGTGATGCGATTTCCGCCGGTGAGAATCGCCGCTTCCTTATCAATACGAGCAAATAGAGTGGCTTTATACCGCTGCTACTTGCCCTTTGTTCTCCAACTTTCTTCTCGTCATGACCTCACCGCTAGGGCTAACTTTTCTCGTTACCCTAGTTTTCGCCGATCGCGAGGATTCTTTATTCAAGAATGTCGCCTTCTTCTCCTCAAGAACCGCTCCCCCATCCGCCTCGACCAAAGATTGGGCTACTTGTGACGACGGAGGGACGATTGGAGGATTTGGTCAAGATTGGTGTTTTTCCACCTTTGGTGATGCTTGTTTGCCGCCTCGCCAGCAGTGAATTCTGCCCTACTCCTCGTGGTCAAGAGGTGGTCGCTTTGAATCATTTTTTAGCGGGCCATTCTTCCCAAGATCCCCCTTTCTTCGCGGTGTTCTAGAGTTTTATGGAATCGAGTTAACTCATCTTAACCCTAACTCCATTCTTCAAATTGTCTTTTGTTAATCTCTGTGGAGACCTATCTTGCGCTCACCTCATTTTGATCTTTTTTCGCCATCTTTTCCTCCTCAAGCCCTTCTCCCAGAAGAATTCTCCCAAAACAATAAGGTGTTTGTTTCAAATTGAGGAGGGCATGAAAAATCTTATCTTCACATTCCCTTTAAAACCTCGAATAAGGGTTGGCACCAAGAGTGGTTTTATTGCGCCAATCCTCGACCCCCATTGCTCGCTTCTTCACCGACTCCACCCAAGCCTTCTCCGACCGGATATTGCTTCCCAAAGACAACTAAATGAACCAGTGGCTGATCTCCGGGCTGATTGTCGACTTGAAGGGGGACGGGCTTATCGGCATGGCCGTTGTTGCTAACTTCGCACTCGGCCGAATCCAAATTTCTCAAGGACCGAAGTTCATCCCGGCATGAGTATGAAGGCCGCAATGATCCGACGCTGGAGGTTTCGATGACATTTCTTCCGCGGGCGTTTTTCAACAAGGCCGATTTCTTCGCCCCAAATGAGAAGATCGTCGCTCGAAACCCGAGGCCTTTTACAAAACTACATCCCGCTTCCTTCTGAAAAGGTTTCCATGGTGTCTCTATGTCAATCTTTTTGCTCTTCACCGTGATTTTGATCTCAATATGTGTTCTTCGCTTTTTCGAACTTGCGTGATCGAGAAGCCTTTTTCTCGACGCCGCCGCCCCGAATTCCTCGTCCATAAGAGTGACAAGCGGACCTTTCTCGACCGGCGCCCTTCAGCAGACCAGCCGCAAAGCGGAGCAAAATAGGTGGTCTCGTGGTGATCCCGCCGAAAGGGAAAAACCAATTGTCCGTGAAGCTAAGAGGAAGAAGTCGGCGAGCAATGTATGCCCGACCGGTGGCCCAAAGATTAGGGACACCGCAGCCTATGCGCACCTCCTCCCCGACTTCTTCCTCTTCAAGCCAATCTTCGATACATGAAATTTCCGAGCCTCAGTCCGCATCGCCACCGAGAGCACGCTTCGCCAGATGTCTGATCGATGTTCCTGGTGATAGTCCTCCCACCCGAGGGGTTTGAAGTGCGGATAACAAGGTCCAACAGTCTGATTCCCTTGTCTCCCTTCCTTGCTCCCTCTCGATCGTGGTCCCGATCGCTATTTCTTGCAGGATCCTGCTGAAGAAATTCTTCATGAGGAACCGGTCTTGAGGCCTTCGATGGTTGTCTGGTGGAAGCCCTACCGACGTGGCAGGGCCGAGACGCCGATCGATGTTATGCCTCCGGCATTTCGAGATCGAAAGTGCCTCGAGCCGAGTGATACCGCCGCTTTTCCTCTCGAGCCAACTACTCATACGACGCTTCTATTGATGCCCGCTTTTTGTCACGAAGCTCTTTCCACCTCTCCTGCTGGCCACCACCATGCATCGAATTTTTCACCTCCCCGCCTAAGATCTCCTAAGGGGCTGATTTATCGATGACGAAGGTGACTTAGTCCTTTGATGGTGAGATCGAAGACAAAGATCGGCGCCGTTCTTCGATGTCGCCGTGAGTGCACGCGCCAAAGAAGGTGAATTGTTTGCGCTGTACTTTTCTTTTAAAGATCTTTTTCTTCGCTGCTTGATGTTGTTCCGCCATTTCAGCGCTTTGTCGTTTTCGCCAAGGCCGGAACTATCTTCTTCAAAGGTTGTTCCCGAGGATGAAAATGCGAAAAGATTACGCTGCCGAGGTTGAGCAGCTCAAGAACGAATGGAGGAAGCCTCGCTGCGTTCAAGATAGAAAATCGTGAAGAACTTGAAGGGCTTCGATGTCATGTCCAATCTCTCGAGGCCGAGAAACCGTGATCGACCAATTCTTCTAATGGTATTTTCTCGTCCGAGTGCCTTGAGTCTTGATTCTATTCTTTGCCTTCTTAAGCCCCGCCATTGTTTCTTCAGATTTTCTCGGGAAAGACTTGAGGCTTTCTTTCCCAAAATGAAGAGTCAAGAGGGCCAAGAAGAGGCCAAGAAAGAGGTAGCCAGACCGACAAGGAACTGGATTTGGGCGCTTTTTGATTTTTGCCTTATGTCTTTGTCGCCATCATTTTGTTAGACCCGAACTCACCGATCGGTATAATGCAAAGGCATCGAGTCAACTCAAGCAGCCAAAGACGAGTACTTAATGAAAAATTCAATGTGCCAAACGCAGACCGATCGCTTCCAAGCGAGCGAGAAGGTGTTATGGGTCTTAAGTCCCGATGAAGCTGCAGACCAAAGAATGTCCCTCATGACGTTAGCATCACAATTCAAAGGTTAGAGAGAGCTCCACAAAGATTGCCACAAGACTTGGAGGACGTTGTAATTACGAAAGTGCCGCCTGTGTTGGCGATCACTAAGTCTCAGATCCACGAGTGGAGCTAAAAGTCGTCCAAGAGGGTTTTGCCCGACTATTGATGATGATCAGCGCTGCCCTCATGGACGAAGTCAAGAATACCGCCGCTTTTGGTGAAAAACTTAGATCCGGGTCCTGTAATCCTCTATTTGTACCAAACTTGCTCTCGTGTTTGGATTTGGGATTTTGTTCCGATGCTGAAAAGAATTGTCTCCGGACTTGAATTTTCTTTATGTAAATATTTAATCCTTGTTTTAGCACGTCCGCTGAGCTTGGGCCCGTTAAACCTTTTGCTCCTCCCCGGGCCGCCCAAATTGCTCGCTTCCCGAGCCTCCTCGAGATATATGTAACAAGACGCCCGTAAGGTGAACCGCCTTCCCGCCCCAAAGGACATGCGCTGCTTTGAGCGGCGTTGAGTCTCTCTCGTGGACAGCGTTGTTCTCGCATAAGAGCGAAGTTCGACCTTGGTTTTTGCATTTTGCAGCAAGACTACCCTCTTCCTCCGCCCCATCCGCCTTCCTTCGCTAGGGTTTTTGAAGTGCTCGCCGCTTGCCTCCTTGATTTTTTCATCTTCTTGTGCTCGCCAAATTGTACCGACGCCGATCACTCTTTTCTTTCGCAGTTCTTCTCTTCTTCTTCATGGACTCTTCTTCTTCCTCCGAGGATCTCTCCTTGTCTCTCTCTCCCGAAGTCGCCAGTTCACGGCTATGCTTATGGATTGCGAACCTCATCTTCAATTTTGGGGACGATGTACCATGAGCCCAAAGACGATAATGCCGAAGTTCGGGCGGAATTTGATCTTGCCATGGCGAAGCGGCGAGCGGGAGGCCGTCGCCGATACCACCGCTGTTGATGCTTTGATCGAGGCCGCCCCTAGGCTTGTTAAGGCCAAGGACGCCTCATTGAAGCCGCGGCAAGGCGCGAAGGCGAGAAGCGAGAAGTGCGGCCTCATTTTGAACTTTTGCAGGAGTACTTTTGCTTTGTGTGTATATTTGGTGAAAGATGCTGAAGTCGTGAACAATGATGGTCTTCTTGTAATATTATTTTAACCGCAGCTCGCCTTCTGCTTTTTCCTTATTTAGATCTTGGTCGACCTTGCCGAGTGATTTTTCCTTTGTGCTTGATCTCCTTGTTCGATTAGCGAGCCCCGAGCAACGCGAAGTTTTTCCTCAAGCGTGCTTTTTAGGCGACTAGACTTTTTTCGTCCCGGGAGCATCAGATTCGCAGGTTTAGAGCACTCAGATTTTAGTCGTGATCACGAAAAATAGGAACCTGGTTTGTATGCGGGTTGCACATGTGCAACACTATTAGGTGTAGCCCCGACTTCATCGCTAATTGAGAAACAATTGAGTAGCAAGTCAATTGAATAAAGAATTCTGATATATGATATTGCTTTGAACAAACATCCTCTTGATTAGAGTTGCGCATGCGCAACACTATTAGGTGTAGCCCCCGACTTACTGCTTAATTGAGGAACAATTGAGTAGCAAGTCAATTTTGGACATCTTATTGAACTTTTTCAAGAATAAAAGCGACGAGTCGCTTCTATATTCCATGAGTTGCTAATGATGGCGCCTGCCTTCTCGCTTAGCCTCAGAGGCCTCGGGTCGTGTCACCTCGCCAACGATGTAGGGCCTTCCCAAATTGGAGATAACTTGTGCTCAGTTTCGACTTTTATCGTAACCAAATCGCCCTTAGAGAATGCTCGGTTTGGACGTTTTGCCGTGATATTTGCCAGTAGGCTCGAAGGTATCCGCCGATCGACCACGGCGATCTCTTGCCTCTTCCAATCATCAATATCTTCCATTCTCGTTTCTTCGACTCGCCCTCCTTGAAGCTCCGGACCCGGGGATCAAGGTCAATTTGTAGGTAGGACCGCCCGAGCCGTAGAGACCGTAAAGAAGGGTGATCGCCTTGCGGATCTGGCTGGGTGGTTCTCACTTCTAGAGTATCGACGGCAGCTTCTTTCACCCATCGGGTGGCGATGGCTTGAGACGGTCAAAGATTCGCGTTTTTAGGCCTTGCAAAGACCATGCCGCTTGTTCTTTCCACCGACCGCTGTTTTTCTGATGAGCCACTGAGGCGGCTAAATTTTGATGCCGAGCTTATCACACCGCCTTGAAAGTCTCTCCTCGAATTGGGTTCCATTGTCCGTGATAATCCCGTTTGGTACGCCAAATCTTACCACAATTTCTTGAAGAATTCTTTGGCCTTGGTCACCGTGATTGTAGCCATCGGTTTTGCTTCTATCCACTTAGTGAATTTATCCACGGCAACAAAGAGGTGGGTGAAGCCGCTTGAGCCTTCTTCAATGGGCCGACCATGTCGAGCCCCCAGACCGCAAATGGCCAAGTGATTGGAATTGTTTGCGCTTCGAAAGGTGTGCGCGTATTTGGCGAGCTTAAAAACTAGCGACCTTCACAAGTTCGAACGATGTCTTCGTGGTTCGGCCACGGCAATGCCAGAAGAAACCTTATCGACACGCTTTGCCCACCAATGTGCTTGACGCCCAAGTGATGCCCACAAATTCCGAGTGGATTTCGAGTAATTGCTTTCTTTCTTCTCGCCGATATGCATCGCCTTAGAACTCCAGAGGCACTTTTTCGAAATAACTCTTCTCCTACCACCACGTAACTCTTGTCTGCGCGCCGAGATGCGCCTCGCTTCGCTCGGTCTTCTCGAAGTTCGCTTTCAATAGGTAATTGAGAAAAGGAGCCGCCCATCAGGCCGATGACTAGGACCTCCTCTTCGTTAGATCTCTTCCGACTTGTTCTCGCTTTTGGCTTACCGAGGGTTTGTAGATTTCTCAACAAAACCCCTACGGCGATGGCCCGAGTGGAGCCCAATTTTGCTAATTCATCTGCTTCTTCGTTGTCACGGCGGAGCACATGAATGAGCTCCACCACAAACTTGTCTTCAAGCTTCCGCACCTCCGGCAAGATGTCGTCATGATGTCCTCGACACATGACCAATCTTTTGGACTTGATTGATCACCAAAGATGGAGTCGCTGAATTGTTAGCCGCGAATACCTGTGAGATATCGCGATGCGAAGTCCATGGATGAGTGCTTCAGACTCGGCGGCGTTGTTAGATGTCGGGAAGTGAATCTGCAAGACGATTTTAGGCGCCACCGTTGGAGAGATGAGGACCACGCTTGTTCTCGCGCCATCGAAAGCATGAGAGATCCGTCAAGCACATTGTCCAATATTCCAATTTCTTCAACGCTTTGTTGGTGATTGCAGTTTCATCCATTCGGTGAAATCGACAAGTACTTGAGATTTTATCGCCGTCCGTGGCCTCAAGGATACTTCAAGGCTCCAAGCTCGATCGCTTATTTTATGATCCTCCCCGTGGCCTCCTTGCCAGAAGTATGTCCTCGAGCGAAAAGTGGTAACCACCGTGATCAATGCTCTTGGAAGTAGTGCTTGAGTTTATGGAGGCAAGCAACACGGCGATAGTAGTTTCTCACTTGTGGATAGCGCACTTGACTCTCCCAATACTCACCGACGGCGTAGACAGTCTCTCGATTTCGGAGGTGCCCTTCTTCCTTCCACTCTACTACAATTGCCGCTACCGACTACATGAGTTGTTGCGCGATGTAGAGCAAAAGGGTTCTTCCGATATTGGGGAACCAAAGACGGGTGGAGATGACAGAACGCCTTCAATTCTTCAAGGCCCGCAGGCTTCAAAGGGTCCATTGAAAATTACCTTGCTTCTTGAGAAGTTTGAAAAAGACATCCCCGCGACCTCAGCCGGAGATGAATCGCCGAGTGCCACCATGCATCCAAAGGAGCTTTTGGACGCCTTTTTCGATTGGTCGAGGCTTCATCTTCGGATCGTATTGATTTTCTCGGGTTTGCCTCGATGCCTCGCTAGAAACAATGAACCGAGTAATTTCCTGACGGACTCAAGACGATTTTTCGTGGTTGAGCTTCATTTTGTAGGCCCTTAGGCTTTCAAAGGTTTCGCTAAGTCGATATTAGGTCTTCCTTTGCCCGAGATTTGACAACAACGCTATCAACGATGCTTCCACATTGCGCCCGACCGAGAATGAAAACACCGCTGAATTGCGCTACAGGTAAGTCGCGCCGGCGTTCTTCAAGCCGAATGGCATTGTGACGTAGCGTATGTCTCGAACGGAGTGATGAATGAGGTCTTGATGCAATCTTCTTCTTTAGCCCGACGGTGATATCCCGAGTAGGCATCCGTAAAGTCGAGGAGTTCACTACCGCCGGAATCTACCACTGGTCAATACGAGGCAACCCGAAGGATCTTTTCGCAAGCCTTGTTGAGATCGGTATAATCAACGCACATACGCCTTTTTTTATTCTTTTTTGTAACAAGCATCGGGTTCGCCAAACCACCAGATGATACACTTATTTTATGAAGCTCGCCGCTAATGCCTTCGTGATTTCCTCCTTGATGGCCTCTTTCTCGCCTTTGAGCGAACCTTCGAGTCAGCTGCTTGATGGGTTTGGCCTTTTCGTCCACATTCAATGAGTGCTCGATCACCTTCGGGAACACCGCATGCTCGGATGGTTTCCACGCCAAGATGTCCCGTTAGCCCGGCGAAGGTGACGAAGGCCCTCCTATTTGGTGGAGAGACCGCCCCAATCAAAGCCGCTCGTTGAGTTGGATGGATCAAGAATTACCTTCTTGGTTCCCTCATCGCTTCAAACTTGTCTTGGCCTGCTTTTGACCCGTATTTCTCCTTCATCTTCTTGATATGCGTCATCGGATCTTCATTTTGTCGCTTGCTATCTCTTGAGTTCACCATCTCACAACTTTCTTTGTCGCATTTAACGATCGCTTGACATCACCATGAATAGAGATTATACCCTTGGTCCCGCATTTTCGTGATGAGGTAGGTATAATGTGGCACGTTATGAATCTGCCAGCCGCCTCGCCTGCATGGCGTGATATGCCGTCCGAAGTCACCACCTCGGTTAAGGTATTCCGTCCCGAAATTATCCTTGGTTCCAAACGTGACCGCAAGGTGATTTGGCCGAGGAACAGAGGAAGTTCCGAATTACCCATGGAAGGGTGACGAGCCCCGCTCAACTTCGAGCGAGGATCTTCATTTCGTCGAAGGTCTTGGAGAAGAGTACATTGAGTCCACTTCCCCATCGATCAAAGACCTTTTTGAGCTTGACGCTATAACCATCGGGTCCAATACCATGAAATCTTCCGGTACGGATGTAGTCCCGATGGTCTCGAGCGGCTAAAGGTTATGGGGACCTTGGACCATTTGAGGTATTGAGGTACAACCGCACGATGGCGTTGACGCTCTCTCCGTGAGCTTCGCTGCTTTTGACTCATAGGCCATTGAGCCCCGTAGATGTAATTGAGTTCCCGCCCGCTTTTTGATATTCTCCGCCGTCATCTTCTGGGGGATCTTGTTTCTTCTTTCTTCTTCTTTTTGCTTCGCCCATGGCGGGTCGCCCTCGACTCTCTCGCAAACCTCCTCGAGTGAAACAATCCTTCGCCGCATGTTTACTATTTGGGTGAAAGGGACATATTGCTCCATCACCGTGTCATAATTGTTTGTTCAGGCGCTGCCGCCGGTCTTGCTCGACCGCCGCCACTATTTCTTCAGCTTCTTCTTTCACACGCTGCCTTGATGACTCAACAGAATCCTTTTGTCCTTCTAACGCGGGCGATCATCTTGTCGCTCGCCAAAGCATCCGAGGCCGCTATGCATCGATCCGCCTACTCAAACATCTCCCTTACTTGTGGATGGCGTTTCGAGACATCTTTTGATCGTCGGGTCGCTGACGCCTTCCGAATGCTCGATGATCGCTGCCTCGAAATGTCCCCGATCAGATTCTTCTTCGCATGAAGCCACGGATGAATTTCTGAGCTGCCTCGCTCTTCTTTCCGGGCGGTTGGTATAGGTCCCACCGTGTTCCGTGTCGCCAGAAGTGCCCTCAAAATTGGTGATAAAATGCTCGCAGAGTTCCTCCCAGAGTCTATGGAATTCACGGAGCCCCGTGAGCCATGCTTGAGCCAAGAGGTGAGCATGACCGGAGATAATTAGCCATCACATTATGATTTCCCCAGCCGCCATGATCGCAAGGGAGTAGACTTGGAGCCAAGCTTCCTGATCTCTTTCCCCCAAATTTGGTGATGCTTTTTGTTGAATCCTCTGCCAAACCACTCGGCGGCGTGGAGTGAAAGCCCTGATGCCCTCAATAGGGCCATTGCCTCACTTTTATGGAGAACGCGGTGAGGTGACCGCTCGGTGACCTTCTCCTTCTCCTCCGCTGGTAGCAGAGGTTTCGACGGCCTTCGCTCGTCGTGGCCAATGCCAAACGCTCATAGTTATCTCGCGCTCGGTGCTCTTCATCTTCGCGATCATATTTTCTAGCTGCTCAAATCTGACGGAGGTCCTGGCGATCAGGTCGAGCGCCCTCTCTCGTTGAAGCTCTCACCAGGCGCATCGCGTCAGATATCGCTTTACCGCGAGCAAATGAGGCGAGTACGGATGGCGCCTTTTTCTTGGTGCCTCTTGGTATCGCTGAATTGCGCCGCCGCAACCATAGCCCGAACTTGGGCTACGATCGAGCGGCTGGGCTATCCGTCCGAGCAAAGGTGCCAAGGTGTCGAGGAGCGCCTTGGAGGCGACGATGTTCTCTGGGGGTATGGAAACCGACCGTTCCCCACCTTTGTCTGCAAGATTTCTTCATTCACGCCACGGCCTCGTGTTGGAGGAGTCTCGCAGGTTTTCTTGGTGGTGATGGTTCTCCTCCGTAGCATTTGCCACGCCCTTTTATGAGGGTCCGCTTTATCACAAAATGCCGTGAAAGCTCGGGAATTTCCTACCTCGCTTCTACGGATTGAAGGTGCAGAAGATGAAGCGCACGGCATGGGTCCGAGTGGTTTGCTTGTGTATTCAACCACGGGGCTCGCTCATTAGCCGCCCCGACTCGAGACGAGGATCGTGCCCTGGCTTATCGCCTCAGACGTATGGCCATGCCTCGGTTCGATCCGAGTGGTTGGCCGGCTAAGAGAACTCGTAATTGGTTCCAGATCGAACCGATCCGGATCCAAAACGAGAGACGACCAAAGTTGTCGGCGATGAAATCCAAAGCTTCCAAAGCGAAATACTTGAGCCGGCCAAGACGGTCGTGTTCTCAAGATTGCCATCGAGCTTGTCATGATTGATCCTAGCGCAGCCTCTACCGGGCGCGCTAACCGCTTCACGCTTGTTACCGATAATAATGAAAAGGGGCTACGCTACCGACCCAACTCGATGGTAGCACAAGAACACCCGATGTATACTGTGTTCTGCTCTCACGGTGGAGATAATACCCTAGTCCCGTGCTCGAATTATATGTGGCTAGCCGATTGCCGATGAGATGTTCTGTTTAGATGCCCCGCCCCTCCCTTTATATAATAGAGAAGGGCTACATAATATTGAGTCCTACTCGGATACGGCGGGGTTTCTATCCCGAGTTCAGATCGGCTTGGATTACAATCATCCTCACCCAATACGACTCTGCTTTTTTAACTAAGGCCTATCCCGATTCTTCACGCTTTGCTTGGCCCAAGTAACCTTCAGCTTTATCCAATGACATGATCCAAGTTCGCCTCGGGCCGAGCCTTGAGGATCAGCAGGGCCCCGGACATACATATCCCACAATGGGCTAACCCGAAACCCAACAACATAACAGATTTTAACACAACAACACTAACTTAACCGCTATTACACTCGCGAACCTGCGACCCAACGATCCTTCTTCGCTTGGGTAGGGCTTAAGATAGCATCACCACCATCCACTTATCTTCTCAGCTTGCAGGTACTCCTTAGCCTCAATCATCTTTAGTGCCATCTTGACCATCTAGACATTAGTTCTCTTAGCCTAGTCCTGGTCTCCTCCACTTCACCATGACTTAGCTCCGAAGTCCTACAACCATCACTAATAAGCAAATACATCAAATAGCAATGTCCAATAACATACGCAATCAAATCAACACATAGCCAAAATGATACACAATTTGTCCTGACTAGTTTACGACCTATCCCAACCAGTTTACAACTTATCTCGATTAGTTTACAATCTATCACAACCAATCTTGCCCACTTAAAGTCATAACCACTAGAGGCTAAGACCAGTCAAGGCATGACCACTGGTCCTAGACAGCTCATATCAACTCAAATTACTCAAAACCAATTCAAATCAAACTCAAACCTAAGCACCATAAGCTCAAAAACAGTCAATTACTTATCACAAATATGGATGGACCTCCATATGGTCTTTCAGCAGTACTTTGTCGTATATTTTCCAGATTAGAGTTTTTATACCACCAAATTACTATTAAAATCTTATACCTCTTGATACCTCTTAGTACTAGTACAATGTAAAATTTGATACCTCCCAAGGATAGTAAAAAAAATCTATACTAAATTATGACCAATGCAGTGAGCATGTAGCATTGCGTAGTGTGTGTTTAGTTGCCTGAATGGTCCTAGCCTGCACCGTACGACCTATCTTGGCTAGCGGAAGATGGGCTAAGGAGATGCAAATATGGGTGTTTGGTTGGCTATATATCTGGTGATCCTGTCTGAGCTGAGACTTTGTTTGTTTGGCTATATTAGGAGGTAGGATGGGTGAGTGCATAGAAGAGATGTTGTTTGGTTGGCTACATCTAGCTAAGTGTGGTAACTCTCTTGCATGAGGTGGTGAGATTACCTCCACTTGGACGATGGCTAGAATATTCGTGATTTTTGGTTAAGTCATTCCAATTTAATATGAAGGATGACTTTAATCTATGATATGATTTGGAACCTTAATTTAGTCCACCAAAAAGTAGAAGACAAATGGACCTGCACAGGCATCTATTTACTATTGCTTAATCTTCAAACTAATTAGATCAAACCATCCTTACAAGTTTCTACTTTATAGAACTAAGGTTATGGGAGGCTCTTTTCCCCAAAAAGTGCATTGGAAGCATGTGAACTTGGCAAGGATAAACAAAGTAACAAACACTAGCAACAAAGAATAATCTTCTAGTAAATAAGGCAATACATCTTCCCAAAATGGAGTGTCACACTTCATACCATGTAGGAAGCAAGAAAGAATAGAATGTAATACACCTTCTACTAAACAAGGTAATACATATGCTTTTGCGCTGTCACCATGAAATTCAAGATAATAAGCAGCAAAAAATCTAAATAGCTTCAATTCAATTTTTAAGAGAATTGGAATGTAAAGAAACCAAGTCACCGAAAATGAAGGTTGAAGACTAAAACCAAACAAAGCACTTTCATCACGATAGTTTATAATTTTGTCTCAAAAGATGATGTGGCAATTAATTAAAAGTTCAGAAAATATCACACAGTACCATAAATGGATGCATCCTACTTTAAGTTCTTTCAATAATAAACAAATGTAGGAAATATCCTGATTCAAAATTATAGCCAAATTCTACTACAAAACATGACTGCAGTAAGGATTTCAACTACTCAGGGGACAACAGCAACCTAATCAAGGTCACGCCTTCCCTGGGAGGTGATGAGCCTTTCACTACAACAGAAGAGCCAAATAGCATACTCAAACAACAGTCCTCAACAAAAAAAATATTAATGTATAAAAACAAAAAGAACAAAAGTAGCTACATTACCCCTTGGGATCGACATCAACAGTGCCCATCTTCTGCAACTACTGTAGGATGTTGCGAGAAACAACATCATTGCTCTTGCAGAAGTTCAGGGGGGGCGTGAACTATTCCTCTAGCGTCCACTATATATCTCCTGGAATCCACCCACACCAATACCCTGCCTCAGGTAGATCTTCCTCACCATCGAGGCTATAACACAATGAAAAGGAGATATCAAAATTAGCCATTGCCCAAGTCCATTATTCATGTGATTAGAGATACTATACATGACAAAAACAAAAGAGATTTATTCCTCACCAGCCTTGGTGTAGTACCAGTTAGGGTCATAGAAAGGGAGCTCCCTGAACCTTGCAGTTTCACAATGTCAACCCACTCCGGAAGCACCATCTATAATAGCAGAAGTCATTTCAGTCTTTGCAAATTTTGGTAAGCAACATAAAAAGTAACACCAAGCAAGATCCAAATAATTCACCAATGTGAAAATCATGTAGAAAGAGGGTTTGTTTCTGGTAGCATTGTATGTTGTAACTAACTAAAATCACTCTTCCCAATAGACTTCTCTTGCAAACATATGTTAAATGCATCAAAAGGAACTTCAAATGCAACAAAACATAACAATTTTAGGTTACAGACAATTGGCAGTACCAACAAAATGCAATGATTCTTCACATCTATGACATCAATCAACCATACTTATCTGCAATGTTGTCATTTAACTCTATGCTCGAGCTAAGCTATAGAAGATAATTACAACATGTTTAAACGTCAGTTACAGGAGATAATTACAACATGGACTATGAAGAAGAGGAGAAATGGAGTACAAAGAGAACTAAAAAGAACTGTTACAATGTAACACATACCAATATTCTAAAAGATAGCTTTCTATTTGCTTACTTGAACAGCTTTTGTTATGTAGATTATAGCATTCCTTTTCATGAGAAGAAGATCCCTTGTAAAACATACCTTCAGGAGATCCCACTTGGATAATGAGTAGATACTGTTTTTAGGACAAGGCATTCTTATGTCCTTTTGATTTGTCATATGTCTGTACAAAAGAATTACTATTCGGACTGCTCTAGAAACCTAAAATGTCATATTTAGTTTGACATATCATATCAGCCTTCTGCTTGACTACACCAATAGAAATATTCGTATAGATGCAACAAGAACTAGGGAGATTGAATACACACTTAAGGCAAGCATCCAACATATGATTAAGGCAAGTATCCAACATATCTAACATAATATTAATCCAACAGATGTTTAGCCATTCATATTACATGGTCAAAATGGTGTCTCACTACCACCTCATGAGGGGTTTCCATATACCACTATAGTGTATTAATAGTTAGACGTTTAGGGGGGTTTTGTAGGTGAGCATCTAACACCTTAGTATAAAAAAGACTCAAATAGTTAGCAATCAATGAGTGAGGTTGGACCTTAAAAAAGATGTAACCCACAATACACGCCTAGCCTCAGACATTTGCAAAAATACCAGGCTCATAGCCTTCCTCGAAGCAAGGTAGGTTAGGACAGCTAATAGAGACTCCTCACTAAACCTAGGTAGATCCATGACTGCACTGTATAACTCAGGATGCGTCTCTCCATGCAAAATCTCCTTTATGACAGTAGCCATCTCGCGGATTATATCAGGCATTGTGTTTAGCAACACTGCTTCATCCTCGGTCACAAGAGGAGTCCTCTTCCTTTTCCTAGTTGTGCTGAAGTTTTCCTTGCCACCACCTTTAGAAGCACCAGCACTAGCAACACCAATACCAGAGGCATTAGTAGCACCACCAGAAGTAACACCATCATGCTAATCCATCCCATCAGCAGCAATATTAACACCATCAGCACCAACAGATGTACTAGTCTTGCCAGAGCTGTTAGCCACCTTAGATGAAACACCTAAAGCCTCATTGGAAGCCATGGCATACCTTCCCGTGTCCTGTCCACTACCAAAAATTGTGCCCATCTCAACATAGTTCTCTATGGGCACATTGAGGAAGTCAATATCCTTAGAGTGATTGTAAATAATATGAAGAATGTTATCAATTGTTAGTATAAGAAAACAATAGGGTTCGATTATCAATAGGTTAAGAAAAGACCTTGATGTAGCCCTTGTAGTGCTCATCATCAAACACTATCATGTTGAGGTTCTCATTCCAAATAGCACCACTAAGATCCCTGAGCCCGTAAACTTTCAACCACCTAGCATGCTACTTGTGCAGGTGGTTATACACCTGGCTGCTAGTAACCTCAACACCAATGTGTTTTGTTATGGCCCTAGCACTTTGATTAAGATGGACTTCTTTGAATCTTTATCAGTCTTAACCCCTTGCCTGATGATGTCGACCAATCAATGAAGCATGAAACTAGACATATGGCTAGTCTAGCGTAGCGCTTGCCTACCTCCTACCTCATCACCCAAGTCAGCCATCCCCCTAATGCATATATAAGAGCAAGTATATGTCAGGAAAGTATAAGACACCCAAGTCAGCCAAGTATAAGTCACCCAAGTCAACCAATATACCCAAGAAAATCAAAAGTAAGAGATTGTAGAAATCAAGTAAGAGAATGTATAAGTCATGTAAGTTATGAAAATCGAAAGTAAGAGATTGTAGAAATTTGATCATCATTGCAAATAAACCATTAGTCTTAGCTCAGAATGTATAATTCAAATGTTTATGATACAATTTAACTAGTGCAACACCATTATAGCAACATATAACACCATACATCACATATAGGAGGACCCCCTATTCTACCACATAAGATTAGCCTAGTTATCCCTCTTTTGAACTCATGTTCCATTATCATGGACAAGGTTATTGTGGGCTTTTACCTCAATAGGTTTTGCAATCCATATGGACTAAGGTGGGATACACTTGTCCATTCCATAACCCAGGATCCAATTGTGTAGGATAGCACATGCAAGGACTAGCTTTACTTGAGTCGTGTACGGGTGGAAAGGTTTGTTGTAAACAATCTTGAACTAGTTCTTGAATATGCCGAAGGCCCTTTCAACCGAAACTCTAAGACTGGAGTGACGTAGGTTGAACAACTCTTTCTTGTTTTGAGGGTAATTCCTTCCACTATGCTCCCTCAAGTGGTAACAAGTGACTGGTATGGTGGAAGGAACCCTAGACGAACTGCATATCTAGCATAGACAAGGTAGAATTTGCCTACCAAAAACCAAGTACTTTTACTATTATGAACTTTAATGTTACCATTACAAATTTCAAACCAACAATATGTTCTAGATCAATATCTATTTACCTAGTGGGACTACAAGGCCATCATCTCTCTCAATTGCATCTGCAAGTATTAGAGCATCGTGGGCTAACCCCTTCCACCCGGTAAGGACATAGGTAAACCTAAGATCGAAGTAAACAGCAGCCATGATATTTTGGGTAGTAGTGTCCTTCCTACCCCTAAAGGCTACAGACATTGATCGTGGGACTATTGCAAGCACATGGGCCCCATCAATTGCCCCAATGCAATCCTAATAATGATAGAAAACAGTTTGATTTATGGTTGTAAAAGTTTCCAAATTTTGGGTATTAACTGAATGTAAGGTGACAATCATTTTACCTTGAAGTAAGGGTACCACCCCTTCTGTTGTTAAGGATTTTAGGGTGCACATCATTTGAGGGTGGCCATATCATCTCATTGCGCAACTCGCCAATAGCATACAAAACCTCATGAAAGTACCAACTAATGGTTTCAATTGATCTTCTGAAGATAGGCTACAGAGCCCTAAATCGATGGTTGTGGCCAACAACTAGGAGAAACATGGAGACTTGTTTCTCAACATAGCAATGAATGGTGTCTTGCAGCATTTACCTTCATGAAACAAACGACATAGTTGAAAAAAGGGGGCCCTCCTCGTCCTTAGCTGCTTCAAGCAATGGGTGCCATTTGAATGGTATATCTTTTTTGGGTTGTATTGCCTAACTATGTCCCTTTTTACCATAGGACCATAGGTGATGCGTGGGTTACGTTCCTAAACTCTTCGTAGGATGCAAAGCATGTAGGCATACATGACAGCTACTAGACCAGCACCTCTAACGATTAGCACATGACATTCACGCACCAATTCATCCATCTGTCTACAAAACACAATGCAAAAGTATCAGTAACAGTAATACATGATGGTGTTATCACTAGCTTAATGCATTCACACCTATAAAGTATGCACCCAAATGCATGTATGCCACGGTTGCTACATCAAAGCGATGCTCCTCTAGTGGCATATGCCATAGCTGAAGCGATGCTCCTCCAGTGGCATATGCCACTGCTGCTACATCGAAGCAATGCTCCTCCAATGGTATCCTATCATCAACCAATAGAAACATTGCTCAGAAAAATTAACCAATGCAAGTATAGCATCATGTTCTCATGAATTTTAGCATCATATGAAGTGCATCGTATCATATTAGGATAAACCAGTGATTTACACGGTAGAAAGATAGTGGACCAAAAAATAAAGACTAATATCATCCCTCGTTCAACTGAAAGCAATCATAAGTGACCAAATCAACAAGGAAAAAACCTTGACCAGTTCATATGAGATATTCTACACCTGATCTACCAGTTCATAATAGGAAATACTACTAGATCTACTGTATTGAATTAGCACAAGATCATCAGCGCAATATGCCTAAATCTAGGTTTAGTTGAGGGCTAATTTAGGTTCAGTTGAGAGCTAATCATCAACACAAGATGCCTGAATCGAGGTAAAGTGCGCATGCATGAGGGCTAATTTAGGTTTGGTTGATTAGTACTACTAATTTAGATATAGTTATTTTGTTGATTACTACTACTAATTTATCGCGAAGGCAAAATGTAATATCATCAATCTGTCGGTGTACTTTTGCACCGGGTACCTTCCAGAGAAGTAATAGGCTCAAGAAGTGGCTCGCCCGTTTGGCATCTGGCGGGCGGGCGAAGCACGCCGCCCACGCCGGGCGAGAGCCCACGTGGCCTTGGCGAGCAACTGGCGATCACGCCGTTCACCGGGCGAAGCGGCAGCGTGGCGCCTGGGGCAATGGGCGAGTACGCTACGCCACGGGCGGAAGCCCACGTGGCCTCGGCGAGCAACCTAGCGACACGCCCTACTCACCGAAGCGAGCGACCAGCGTGGCGCCTGGCAATCACTGGCGAAGCACGCTTTGCCGCGGGTGGAAAGCCCGTGGCCCCTAGCGAGCGACTGGCGATCACGCTTGCTTTCGCCGGGCGAGCGACCAGCGTGGCATCTGGTGGGCGGCAAGGCGAGCACACCTCGCTCACGGGCGAGGAGTCCGCGTGGCCTGGCGAAAGCAACTGGCGATCATGCCCTACTCACGGGCGGGTGGCCCGCATGGCGGCCTGACGAGTGGGCGGGCGTTCAGGCCCCCCTTGTCAGGCCACGAAGGCAACCAAAGGAATGAGAGGGAGGCTTTGCCTCGAAGTTTCCCTCCCCTGGCATCTCGTGTCAGGGTCATTAATTGTGAAGGACTCTGCTACCGACACGACGACGGCTCATCCCTCTGACGCCTCTTACCAAACCGTCGCAGGGGCATCGTGTCCCGGGTGGACTAGGCGAGGCCACTCACCGACATTTTCGAAGAACAATGCCACGGAGGCGTGCTTAATAAATGAGTCGTGGGTCGACGTGGAGGCTAGAATGATGGATGCAATTAATGTGTTGTAGATAAGCATAGCGTCACCGTCCCCCCTGCCTAGGACGTCTCGTCTATATAAGGGCGCCTCGGTGCATGAAGAAGGGGGCCGGTCGGCTAAAGCAGAGAGCATAGAGAAGCAGACATAGAAGAAAACCCTTGTAAACACTTTCCCATTTTCTCAATAAAGAACCAGCAGGACATAGGGCTATTACCCACACCGGGGGCCTGAACCTGGGTAAACCGTCATGTCTATCAGTTTACTGATTCCTAGAATCCATCGTCGAGAGACATTAGGATTTCCAACCACGAAGATACCCTCTACCGAACCATATTTTCCGTTCCAGTGAGTAGTCACTCCGTTAGCGGAATCTTGTTAAGTGAAATACGCCGACATCAACCCATAGCCACAAAATGCATAATCCTGAGCAAAGCCAGCATAAAGGAAATGGAGAAGATGAAGCATGCAAACACATGACTGATAATCATCTGCAGGACAGATCATAATCGAAGCTAGCAAATACTCTACTCCAACCACCTAAACAAACCCTAAATACATCAGATCTAATCAGTATGGACAAAACAAAACTGAGGCGTACCATTAAACAAAATCAGATCGAAAGAGAAGGGGAATACACCAGATCTAAGGGTATCAGTAAGCCAACCAAGAAACCCCGTGGAAAGAGACAAGGACTAGATAATGGGAGAGAAGGGAAAGAAGAGGGGAAGTACCTTGTGGTCTTCAGTATCCTGCCGAAGACCAGGAGAGATCAGAACTTACTCGCAGTTGTCGCTGGAGAGATCGAGCGAAAGAGTCGAGCGGAGGGAGGCGAGTGGAGGGCGGGGGCGAGCGGAGGAATCCTGCGAGGAATCGAGCGAAGGAGGCGAGCAGAGGAGTCGAGCAGATGGAGGAGTGGGCGGAGATGCATCCGAGATAATCTGAACACTGCATCTCATGGGCCCGCAACCGAGCGAAAGTCTTGGACCGCGCTTCCACAGGTCGGGACACCGAATGCAACGCTGTATGCGTTGGGCTAAGATTGCTTCAATGTATAGGAAACCAAACAGTTATATGTATGTATGGTTTAACTTGCATCCACTCATGCCAAGCAAGTACATGCAAACAACCAAACAGACCCTCGTTGAATTGAGGCCCCAACACGGATTGCAGAATGCGAATGAGGATGCTTCAACATTTAAGCCAACGAACCCTTTTTTGTCCAAAGTTTCCCTTCTGTCGTTTGGCTTTTCAGTTTAAAACAACACATGGTATATGTTCTTCAAATCTTAGCTTGTTCTTTCCCTGGTACATAAGCCAACACTGTATCTCGTTCAGCTGCTGATTATATAAACACAAACTTATTTCAAATCTACAGATAGATTGCTCTGGAAACCAGCTAAACTGGTACACTACTTGCTAATTTTGAACATAAAAACTAACAACTTAATTCAAGTCTAATGAACAGCATAGAAAGTGTGTGGACAAAATTTCCCAGAGATAGACACGAACTCACATCACAAGTGGACCATAGCAGACAAACTGCAAGAAGCCAGAGACAGATGTAACTGTTGTCTAGTATTCACAATACCTTTATTTTCGATCGCACCTACCAGCCGCTGTTCACCAATATTTTGGTTCTTTTCGACAGTACTTGTCATCTAATCGTCCGTTAAAATACTTTTTGCACTTCGGACCCGGCGACTATTCAAGAGCTAGACTGGAGTGTTGGCTGCTGCTCTCCTTGGCGGTGCAGGACAGAGAGACGAAACAACCAATTGAATGGCCAGCAAATGCAACACGAAAGCAACAATGCTCAGTTGCTCGGACCAAGACATTGAATCAATCAACCGAATGAAATTAACTTGAGTACAGTTGCATCAACTTAACAATCCTTTTGTTCTAACTATCGTTGCACCATCCAGATGAGATGAGATGTGATGTCGTGATGTAATCACAGCCCGATTAGGTTTCTTGAAGTGGTGACGCCGCCGTCCACGACGAGGTTGTGGCCGGACACGTATCTGGACTCGTCGCTGGCCAGGAAGAGCACCGCCTCGGCGATGTCCCTGGGTCTCAGCGTCGGGCCCTTGAGCGTGGCGAGGCCCCTGACCACCTCCTCCATCTTCTCCACCTCCTCCTCGCTCGGCACGGCGATGTCGATGTCGATGTCGGCGTCGGCGTCGTCGGCGGTGGAGGCGTCGTGGCCCTGGTGCCAGGCGTTGATGAGCATTGGGGTGGCGACGCCGAAGGGGGAGACGCAGTTGACGCGGATGCCGTGCGCGCCGAGCTCGCAGGCGGCGTTCTTGGTGAGCCCGACGATGGCGTGCTTGGAGGCGGCGTAGGCGTGCGGGCCGAGTCCGCCGAGCACGCCGGCGACGCTGGCGACGGAGACGATGCTTCCGGAGCGGCGGGTGATCATGGCGCGCGCGGCGTGCTTCATGCCGAGCGCAGCGCCCAGCGCGTTGACGCGGAGCACGCGGTCGAACTCGCCCGCGTCGAAGGACAGGATGCTCTTGGCGGCGCGGGTCTGGCGGCCCAGCACCCCGGCGTTGTTGCACAGCACGTCGAGCCGGCCGTACCGTGCCACCGCCCGCTCGACGGCGCGCTCAACATCCTCCTCCACTGACACGTCGCAGCGCACGAAGCTGACGTGCGGGCCCAGCGCGGCCGCCAACGCCTCGCCGGCGGCGTCGTCGATGTCCGCGATCACCACCCTCGCGCCGTGCCTCACGAAGAGCCTCACGATGGCCTCCCCGATCCCCCGCGCGCCGCCGGTGACAATGGACACCTTCCCGTCCAGCCTTCACGACAAGACCAATAAGTACCATTAACTGCCTAATACTACAGTCCCCCACAACACTCCAAGAAACCAACGCCAACAAGGCAACAAAAAACAAAGTCAAGTACTTACCTCTTGTGCATGGGGGTGGGGGCGCCATTGGCGTCCCATCCGTGGAGCGACGGCGCCATGGCGGGCTGGTGGGCCTTCTCGGCCAGGAGCTCCAAGGCAGGCATGGCCGTCGCCATGGCGAGATCTTGCGCGTAGGAGGCGGCGAGTCTAGTGCGCATACACACTTCCTATTCGGCAAGTGAGTTCTTGCGCCTGCTGCCTCTGTAGGGGACTGCACGGGACACCGGCCTATACTTATAGGCCTGCCTGCCTGCGCGACTAGTAGCCAGTACCACCACGAGTACACACACCGACTGGAAGATTGTATTAAAATATACATCAAATTTCAAGTACTAAGACGTATCAAGAAATAAAAATTTTAGCTAGCATCCTTAAGGCACTAAAGTATATATTGATATAACAGTAGGAGGTTAAAAAATTTTATAGATAAATGTATCAACTAGTACTATCTCTTAGTATTAACTCAACGTAAATTTTAGTACCTCTCAAAAATAGTAAGAAATCTATAAAAAATTTAAAGGATAAAAATAATAAGAGGAACATGAGTTTAGCGGTAATTTTACTGATACCTCGCAGGTCAGTGCGGACAGCGACAGTGTTCCTAACCACAGTATCTGTGTCCATGAGAAGGGAAAATAACGAGAGTTTGGAACCGGCTGCGCGCCAGCGCATTCGTGGAAGTGGAACGCGAGCGAGACAGAGACGGAGACGGAGACGGGAGGGGGTGTTCGGTTCCGCGACGACGGACGGCGCAGCCGAGCGCCACACCGCGCCGCGCGCGCACGGTTGGGCGGAGCCGGAGGCACGGCTCGGTCTGGCGCATGGACAAGTGTTGATGCGGATCGATCGATCGATCGATCGTTGGCGACCGACTGACGAGCGTGGCGTGGAGGCGGTCGGCGTGAGCGTGACTAACTAAACCGCCGCTTGGATCCGTTCAAGCGTGGATGTGGAAGGTTGAGGCAGACGAGTCGAGACCTTCGATTTCTTTTTGGGTTTCTTCGCGATCTGATCTGCAGGAGAGGAAGGCAGGGTCAACCGTTCCCTACGCCCGTTCATAGGAGGGCGTTGATCTATGCGCGCATTGTGCTTCCAGTCTTCGACTTTCGGCTCTCGAGATTTCTTCTAGCTTGGTTGTTGCCGACCGGAGCTAAGTTCAACACAAATGGCCTGAGAATTGTTCTTACGTGAGGGCTTAATTTAGTCCGTAGAGTCCAGACTGTCCGTGCTGTACGTAAGACCATCCTAATTGCTTTAGTAACTTCTTTTCTTTTGAATAAATCAGCTTCATACTCTTTCCCCAAGTAGGGCTGTACGGTTCCTGTCCACCATTAATTAGCCTGCCTAAATCTAATCGTATGGTTGATCGCGCCGAATTAACAAATGTCAGGATTATGCTTAAAATTTGGTTGCCACACTTTGTTAGCGAGGCCGCTTTTCGTTCACGGCCTTTTGCCTCAAAATTTGCTCAAAGCTGTGTTATAAAAACCAAACACACCAACGCAAAACATAGCCCTTGCTTTACCCCAACCCAAGTGGTAGAATTTGATCCATCCAAGAACCTCACTTGACATTGGACACTGGTGCCCAATTGGCCAATCCTAATCCCAGAACCTGACAGCTCTGTCATGCGTACGCATAGGATCAACGGGATACGGCATTCAGGTGTAGATTGAAAGAAAGGGACTGTGCATTGTACTCATGTGAATAGTCTTCCGTTGAAAGAGAGAATTTTAACCAACCAACTAATCCAGCCCATAGCTAGCAATTCTAATGTTTAAGTTCTCGGAAAGTCAAACGCGAAAAGGCCACTCACGTAGCAGCGGCGAAGCATCCTCCCATCTCCTCTCCTCTCTCCTGGGGTAGCGATTAAATATTTAAATTGGCTTCGCCTTTTCGGGTGCCTGTTGTAGATGACCTAAACAATTGACCAAATCCTGCCTTCACCTAAACACTTTTGAACGAGCTAAGAGATCCAACGACTCAAGCCATCCCATCCATGCTATTATCGATCTTAGGTTGGTCCTAGTCGTTGTACAACAGCCGAAAGCCACAAGTATTCCTTTACCTTACATATTGACTCCGTCGTCAAACCCGTCGTCAAAGATGCATCATTTTAGGATGTGTGCAGGTAAATTTTGAAACTTTAATTATTAATATCTTTTTAAATATTTATATCGGATACATGAAAATCATATACATAGATTTATCTCGAAAGTACTTTTATAATATTATAATTTTATTAAGTTTTATAATTATATCTGTTATATATTAAGAGCTTATGATATGTGGTCAAAAGCTCTAATAAAAAGATATAAATTCAAGAAATTCTTGCAAAAATTAGAAACATCCGGACTTTGTTTAGGTTGTCCCTAATTAAGTTTAACAAATCACGGCCAATGATGATGCTAGCGGAGAAATCTAAAAATATGCTAGAAATTCTCATAGAAAGAAAAATGTAGGACCCTCAATTTTGGAAGACCCCTATTATGATTATGAAAGCATAGCCAGTTGATTTTCTCGTAGAAGTGCAAGTGTGCGTGAAGACGGGTCTTGGGTTAGACGCCAGACGCCATGAGAAAGTTCAAATGAAGTGACCTTTTGATTTGATTTTGTCTATATCATACATGCACGCAAACTTCTTATTTTGTCGTTCAAGTGATTTTGGTAAGGAGGGTTCCCTCGTGGCCGCCGCCCGCCGGTTTGGTTCATTCTCCTGCGTCTCCTGCGCGTCCGTCGATCGAGCTCGTCGATCTGCTTGATGATACGCTACTGCCAGCCGCCTCGAGCGTGCGCCGAGCCGCCGATCTCCCTCGACTCGAGAGTCGAGACCAGTCAATTCAGGTGACGTCTCTTCCATCACCTAATTCTCTTCTTAGTCTAGCAGTGCTGACTGCTGAGTTCGAAACAAACAAGTAATTTGGCAGGATGGATGGATCTAGCTCCTTGCTTGAGCGACGATCGATGATAACGTTCAGCTAGCTGATCGGAGCGACTATTCCACTGAGAATTCATCAGCCTAACCGAACCCAGGGGATTTCTCTTTGGGGGAAAAAAATCGAAATCAACCTACAGATTATTGAATCGAAGAAGATCAGCAAATGTTTCACCGAAGCTTTATGCAAATGCGCGGTCAGTACTTACAACAACAGCAGCATATGTCAAGGTTAGTTTTTTTTTATGCATTCTCCGAATACAAAGCTTACTTTGCGTTGTGTCATTTTCGAATTTCTGCACGTGCAACGCACGTTTTCTGCAACATACATATATCGCACAAAATATATATATAATCACATCCAAAATTTAGAAACTATATCTATTGTAATAAAGTATGACCCAAATTTGTGAAACCCTTTCAAACACTTGCTGTAAAAATGAGAAGTAACAAACATTATCAAATATATAATTATCTTAGCTTGACAAATGCATAAAAAATATCAAAGCAAGAGACTTGTCAGTCTCCTCACTGTTTAGCGTGCTAGCAACCTATACTAATACTAATATAAAAATCATGAGTTCAAAATTCAGCTATTATAACTGCCTAGATGATCTGGAGGATCTTTACGTCCATCCGTCAAGCTCGATCGAATGGTTGTGGTCCACATCAGTTCCCAATTACCCTAAAAAAACGTTTTTAAATTAAACACCCAATTAAACTCTGCCCCTCTATGCCGATCCACTCCGTCATGCTTAGTAAGCGGCATTATGTGAATATTTCAGCCTTCCAAGTGCTTGTCTTGAGAAAGTGCAAATTGTTTGAAAAGAAGTTACATGAAATATGACTACGATTAAGTATTTCAAATTTATAAAAAAATCATACATATTTGGCAAATTAATAATAATGATTCCTGCTTTTGTAAAGATGAAAGGAGGGCTCCAATAGAAATAAAATATGGACAACTCTGATATAATATATATTCTCTATTATAATAAATACTATTCATATGTCACAAATATGATCAGTTTTTACAAAGATGAAAATTAAATCAAATTAATAATATTCTAAACATGGCAACCATATGCTTTCCACATGTAATCATTTCCCACCCATGCGTTTTTCCTATTAAAAAATAGAATCATATGTGTAACATCATACAAACTCCAGTCACAAATATGTCATTTTGGGATGTGCGTAGTCAAGCTTTCAAAAATTTGATGTTGGTATCTCTTTAATTATTTAGATTGAATACATAAAAATCATATGTGTAGATCTTTTTTTAAAAGAGCGGCAGGAGAAAAAGAGAGGTTACATCAGATGATGTTTTGACAGCAGGAAGACCAGAACAACATGAAAATTTTTACAACAGAACAAAAGACATCAGAGGGGCATGAAGCGGGATATCCGCAGCCGAAACCACGTCACCGAAACTAGATGTGCAATGGGAAAATCTCCTCTGGCGGCACCTATCCGCCTCTTGCCCAAAGCAATAGCGGCTAGGAAGGTCGTGCTCAGGATCCTGTTGAGATCGCACCTGAGTTGCCACTCTCTGATCAGTGACATCCTGAGATATGCGGTAGAACACGGTCTGAGGCGAGCTGTATTCGTTTGAGAAAATTCTTGCGTTTCTCTCTTTCCAAATATTCCAGAAGGAATAAATTATAATGCCATCGGTCCTTCTACGTGAGTGCTTTGAGACCTGTTGTGATACGGATGTCCACCACTGCGCTGGCTGCATGTGTGACTGCAGAATTTGCGGAGGGAGAGGTGAAAACCTTCCTCCACACCTGTTTCGCAAAAGGGCATAAAAGCAGCAAATGGTGTGCCGATTCTGGATGTGTACCGCAAAGTGGGCAGCCCCCTGCATTTGGCCACCCTCTGACCTCTAGCCTGTCTGTCGTGATAATCCTGTTTTGGAGGAAAAGCCATGCGAAGAATTTGCATCTGCTGACCGCGCTTGCTTCCTAAATTAACCTGTAATTGCTGTCGGACACCGCCCCTTAGAATTTGATCAAGTACGTTGATTTTGCGGAGTACTGAGCATCCGCTGTCCACTTCCATAGGATGGTATTCGTAGCATCTTGCCTTAAATTGACCTATTGAATGGCCTGTCAGAGGGTGAAGAATTGATGCAACTGTGCGGTCTGCGAGATCCTGTGAAGTAGTCTGGCCCATGTGTTCATATGGAGCTCATCGAAGACCGATCTCGACCTCTACCGTGCCAGGATGAAACACTGCGGCACGATGTCTTTCGGCGATGCCCCGTTAAGCCATGGGGTCGTCCAGAACCTGGCCGTCTTGCCATCACTTAGCAAGACAGTAGTGCTGGCTCGGAATAGCGCTCTGTCCACATCGTTGCATGGAGTATGCATTCCAACCTAGGGTCTTTGACTATCTGTCCACTCATGACATAACCATCTAAGTCTTAAAGCCGTAGCTAATCGCTCCAAATCCTTTAAACCGAGGCCTCCCAGCGTCTTTGGTCTGCAAATCTTTTTCCAATTGACTAGACAGTGGCTAGCTGGGCAGGATTCCACCTCTCTCCAAATAAAGCTTCTCCTAATCCTGTCCAATTTTTTGATTAGCCACTTGGAGATCGGCAGAGCAGTAATATGATAGGTCGCTAGTGCTGTGAGCACCGAATCCACCAAAATCAGCCGAGCTGCCTTAGAGAGGAGCTTGCCTTTCCACCCTGCTAGTTTGGAGCTTGCCTTGTCTAGTATCGGCTGGACATCTGTCCTTGTGGTTCTGGCTGGGTGCAGGGGGAGCCCTAAATACCTGCACGGGAATTCTCGCAACGGCGTTGGGAATCCGTTGCACGACTTGTAAATCCAAACCCTCACACCTAATGGGTAGATCTGGAACTTTTGAATATTTGTGTACAGACCTGAAGCCCCCCCCAAACACCTGTAGGACTGTCCTGATGGTTTGGAGATCCTGCACAGTCGATGTGGCGAAGATGACAACATTGTCCGCATATAGAGATGTTCATATGGTGTCAAACTTGTTTGGTAGTTGACCAAGCACACCATCCTCGATTGCTTTGGCCACTAATCGCTATAGCGGGTCAACGGCTAGAATAAACAGCACGGGCGAGAGCGGGTCACCTGACGGAGCCCTCTTCTATGCGGCACAGACGGCCCTGGTGATCCATTGAGCAACACTTTTGAAGAGGCGGACGCTAGCAGAAGCGAGATCCAATCTCTCCAACAAGCGCCAAACCCCAATTTTTGCAGCAACTCCAGAAGGTACTCCCAACTAATTGAGTCAAAAGCCCTTGATATGTCAAGCTTCAGCAGAAGAGTCGACACTCTCTTTCTATGCAAAGTCCTTGTGAGGTTGCGCACATGTAGGAAATTGTCCTGTATCGATCTGCCCTTTATGAAAGCTGATTGGTTGGGTGAAACGATGCGGTGAAGAACCTTAGCAAGTCTGTTGGCCAATAACTTGGCGAAGATTTTCGTGACGGCTAATGGGCCTATAGTCCGAAATCGTTGTAGCTTCTCTCTTCTTGGGGAGGAGAACTATGTTTGCCGTGTGTCAAAAGGGTGAAAGGAGCTGCCCTAAAGGTTGTATAGCTGTCGGACTGCCGCCATGATGTCGGATTGAATGATAGACTAACATGCTCTGTAAAATGCTCCTGTGAACTTGTCGGGTCCAGGTGCCTTGTCTGGTGTAGATTTTTTTTCAAAAGGTAATTTCATGATATTATAATTTTATAAATATATTATATTATAAATTAGTGCTAGATTTGCATTTTGGAGACCGTGTTGTTATCCAATACGATTTTTTTTTTTTACTGGTGGGAGTACCATTTAAACATAGCGAGCCAGCCACCTTGCTACTAATAGTAGAAATTAGTTGTCAAGTGGTGTTTTGAGGACTGTATTGATGTTTAAAATTGACATGTATTTGCTACAAGAGGCAGCAGTATTCTTCACTGTGGCCCTAATGACACAATGCTGATGCTAATACGTAGTTACACATGTGTCCACACGAGCGTTAATGTGAGACGGCATAAGCACATGGCAATTTCGTTCCAGTAAGACTTTTCTTAGCGATTAGCAGTGTACATATATATATTCTCTCGGAAGAAAACAATACTGGGAATGGAATCCAAGTTGGTTACGTGGGTGTTGGAAGAATCTGTTATTCTTCACTGCTTTTCCCCATAAACTAATGCTGCTCACAGTCAGCATCAAGACTCTTAACCAAGAATAGCTATGTTCTGAATGCAACAAGGCAAACCGTAGAAGGGCATGTTGGTTTTTCCTTTTGATTATGGATTCTGGTTCTAAAAATAGAATAAAAAATAAACAGTCCAATTCTAGAAATCAATTCGTACAATCCAGCTCACCTATATCTATACTAGAATCCACAATCAACTTTATATGTGCTTTTGGATTCCAGCTTTTGAAAAATTAGCTTCTTTATAATTATAATCCAAAATCAACTTTTAGATCTTATTTAGGAGGCCTAATCTCGGCCGGGATCCTTGTGGATGGGCCGGGATTTTACTCTAAAATCCCGGCCCATCCACACAGGGATCTCAGCTAAGATTGAGCCTCCCAAATAAGACCTTAGAGAATTCAAAACAAAAATAACTAGACTCTAAGATAGGAGGGGAATTTAGGCACGCTGCTGAGGAAAGCAATGGAGCAGCACGGTGGCCGGTTGGTAAGACCAAGAAATTATTCACGCCGGAAAGGAAAAAACGCGCGAGGTGTTTGACTGGTAATTGCCTAATTGGGGGGAAGATCATGCATTTGCCTGTTCCAGCAGGAGCTAGCGGCATGGCCGTGTCCGCGTGCCGTCTGATCGGCATCAGTGGCTAGAACTAAGACGTGTGCTATAGCGTATAAGTGCAATTAATTACTCCTCTTTATAAGTTTCATGCTGTCACATGGACTAAAAAAATATTAAAAATAACTAGATTGTCTCTAACTATTATCACTAAATGTTACACTTAATACATGCACGCAGAAAATATAAAGTAAAGATAAAATATAGAGGATATGTCGCACTAAATTTATATTAAAATATAAAATATACTGTATTTATAAATAAAATTATTAAAAAATATGACTTATAAACATGAACAGGGACGGTACATCTCAAACAGAAAGTGGCCAGGGTCGGACCAAGCCAAATCAGGCCCGATTTGATTTGGACCGTTAGGGCCAGGCCTATTGGACTTGAGGGCTGCGTCCAGTAAGGTTGCGGTGCTACGCAGGCCCGGGTATCGGCCCTAAACCCGAGCCCAATTTATGTTTTTTTTTTCTTACGCCCAATCCAAAACTAGTAACTGTCCGGTTCTTTCTTTTCTTGTGTGTTGACATTTTTTCTTCAGAAGTCAATAATATGATATTTCCTTGTTTGAAAAAAATTTCCTGATGGCCAGGCAGGAAGCTTCCTGTTTTCAGGTAGAATTTACCATGCAATCCCAGCTGCCAAAACAGGCTGCTCCGTCAGGGACGTGGTACCAGCAGCAACATTAGGTGCACTGTTGCACGATTGCGCAACATATCTAAATCCTATAGCCACTTCGTGAGTCACGACCTAATTAACAAGTCCATCCTTTCGTGGATCTGAATCCCGAGTCAGTACTAAAGTATTGCACGACCAGATTTTGTTCTCTTTTGTGTGACATTGCAATCCAATCTAACACACTACGACCCTGCTGACAAATAATTGGCTCCAAAGAGAACATTATCAGGACATGGTAAGGAAAAAAGAAAGAGAGAGAGAAAAACATTTGAATAATCAACCAATGTGGTACACGCTCACTGATTAAGACGACACCTAGATAGTAAGAGTATATGTGCCTGTGTATGACAATCACGAATACGCATAGACGGTTTAGAGTATTATCCGCCAATAATGCAATGACACGGCTTGAGTTCATATTTTGTCACCTTCCAATTTCGTATGTGTACCTTGAGTCTAGTCCACGATAGTGGTTGCTCTATTAGCCCTGAGGCCCTTGACTGACCCCAGATGGTCCGCCCCTGCGTCGCTAATTAAGTATCTTATGTATCAAAGTACACAGCCGATGGAAAGCGTGGATGAAATAGTCCTATTCATATTTTTTTCATCCATTCCACTGTTTGGTTGGATAGATAGGTGAATGAGAGCAACCAACTCATAGAAATATTTCTCGTAAATACTGGATCAGACAAATCTCGTGAATTAGTTGGAATCGAACTTTCATCTCACTAACCAAATATGAACTCTCATATTCACTATCCAACTCTCATCCCTCCAACCAAATAAAAATTTAACTCATTATATCCATCTCTCATCCTTTCAACTAAACATGAATTTGAATGGCTTCGTCCCTATCAGAGTGGATAGGCACATCCCATTCACTATTTGCCTTCAATCCAAACGGATCCTAAATATAGCAGTGGTTTACATTTTTAACAAAAGCTAGGTAATTCTATTCGAGGGAATCCAAATATTCCTTTTCTTTTTTTAGGAACAACAGGAGTTTTATCCTGCGTGTAAGAAGGAAAGCAAAGGTACAACTGAACAAATATTCCTTTTTCACATCGCAACTTTCAAAGAAACATCGCATGCTTTGAAAGGGCGATCTTGTATATATATACGCATGGATCGAACCAATTCCAGGCATCCAGCCAGCTGCTCGGTTTGGAAGTCGTGTTGGACGAAGGCTGCTTCTACGAGCACTTTCTGCTACTCGGGAATCCAGATAGGTGGGCTTGGGACGTAAGTTTTGGATTTGCTTTGGGTACGCGTGAGGCTGACCGCCAACCAAGCCGGTCAAAGGTCGGAAATTCGGAATCCTCTCGGTCTCAGGTCAGGCGGTTCATGCCCCCAAACTCTAGAAGTTGGAAAGATGTTTTGTCCCGGCCTGCCCAGGGTAGGTCAGGTCAGTTGACTCCAGTGGCGTGCATCGTGCGTGCGAGTGCACCACCCCCTGCCTCTCCTCTCGTCTCCTCTCCTCGCGAAAAGGAAGTCAGTCAGTCAGTCAGTCACATCAGATCGGCTATGTACTGTTTTCATATCCTGTTTTCCAGTTGCGTTCTTCGCCACGACTCGTACGTCAGTGCGAGGGTCTAAGTGGACCTTAAAAAAAAAACTTTTAGATCTGGTTCGAAATGCGAGAACCGAGGAGTTGTTTGGTTTGATAAAAATTTTGTCAAACTAAAACTTACTTAAATTCAACCATCAAATTAGTTACTAATGTTTTGACTAAAAATTCTAAAAATTGGTAAGAAAATAAACTAGAGGACCAAAGAAGAAGAGAATCTTGTCAAAATTTTGTTGCAAATCAAATACATGTTAAATTTGGTCAACGCTACTAGAGGACCAAAGAAGAAGAGAAATCTCGTGTGTCTGTACAAGGCCTTACTTTTTAAAGGGCAGCAGCATCTATGAAGTTAGGTTTTGTTACAAACACCAGAGATTCATATAAATTTACTAGCAAATAGTCATGAAATCTATGCGTCTTGATGCAAACATGGCACTTGAACCAATGAATCGGTGTCACTTGAATTTGAAGCAAATTAAGGGCTGCCAAGTCAAGGTGGCACTATCGGCCTTGGAGAGGCGATAGTGCCGATCAAGCGGCACTACCGGCCTAAGTTGGCGCTACCGCCAGCCCTTGAAGCTACCGGCCATGGGATGGTGGTAGTTATTTTTTAGAGATGTGACTCTCTAGGGTGTGTCGAGGCCAGCACTACTGGCCCCTAGGGGTGGTAGTACCGGGGGTGCAGTATTACTAGTCTCTAGTGGGCGGTAGTGATTTTCCAAAGTGTGGATTTTTGCCAGGTTATGAGAGGGCGGTACTACCGGCTATGCGAATTTGAGATTATGGTTGGGATTATGTAATGTTTATTGCATATCATTGTGAACAGTGTTACATGACGGTTTGGTTTTCTGCGTGGTTGCAAGACTTCGGAGCTAGGTCATGGTGAGACGGAGGATACTGGGACTAGGTTAGGAGAGCTGAAGTCCAGAACAGTCAAGGGACGTTGTAAGATTACTGAGGCCGTGAGGTGGTTGCAAGCCGAAAAGACAAAGAATCAAAGCGTAGAGCATTGATGTGGATGCCCGGAACTAGGCTTAGGGAGAGGTGAAGATCTAGAACAGTCAAGGAAGCTAAAACTATCATGGTGAAAGCGGTCAAAGACATGTGGTGTGTCAAGTGACCTGGACCTATTTGCAAACAAGGATGGTTTGGGGGAGTCCGGATGTATGAGAGGCTTGAAAAGAAGTTATTGGGGCCACATGTTGGATGTCGAAGCATGGGTGATACTTCGAGGCGAAGGAAGACCGGTTATGGGGCAAATTGGTAATTTATCCAATACCGGTGGTCGAGGTAGTTTGAAAAACTACAGCAGTGATCTAAGTGTTTTAGGTCAAACTAAAGTGGACATTGACGCAAATTCGGGCTTGTAGAGCGAATTGAGTATCATGGAGAAGACCGCTTTGAGAAGCGTGCTTGTGTGAGTGTAAAACCTATTATGTGTGTTAGATTATCGTGTTAGCCCATGAAAATGTGGATGGTGTCCATTTGTATGTTAGATTTTAGGGTTAAGATTGCCTTCTCTATATAAGAAGATATAGAGGGAGCTGAGGCCCTAAACTTTGAAACCTTAGAAGATAAGATTAGGGTTTTCATAAGATTTTGATTTTTTGTGCGGGTATATGAGTGCTCTTTGGGAGCTTTGCTCTCAGGTGAGAGATTTTGTAATCCATCCTCATGATCTGAAATGAAATCAAAATTCTTGCTCAACTTTTGCCTCTTGTTTTGATGTTACATCTTCTTGGGTTTTTTTATCATTCTTGGTAATTTCTTCTTCTCTTAATCTTGTATTGCCAAAGATGAATGATTGGGGGATGAATCATCTGTGAATCGTATCATAATCATCTAGGCAAGCTCTCACATAATCACCAAGAGATTTCTCAAGAAACTGATTTTTAGCTTGAGAAGGAATAATTTAAGGTAGATCTTGATCTTGCACGTTTGAGAGCAATTTATTTGGTGTTCTTACTTGCTATGATATGTAGGAGACTATCTAAGATCATCTTAATTATCAAAACCCCACGAGTAAGCTTAGAGCGAAGTTTTTCCATTTGACCTATTTTTGATGCAACTTTCGGTAAATTTTACAAAAGTTGGAACTTTAACATCAATCTTTACAATTGATGGTTAGAATAGGTTTCTAACATCCTTAGAAAGGTGCATACAAAATTTTATAGGTGTTGATTCAGCCGATCAAAAGTTGCATGGATTTTTAATCCTGAGCTAGTGCTGATTTCACTATTCATTGCTCTGTTCTTACTGTTCACCTACACTATAAGGTACTGTGGCACGATAGTACCAGGGTTACTATTTATTCCGGCACTACCATCCATTTAGCTATGGTAGTGCCACCACAGAGGTAAATTTATTACAAAATTCATTTTTTAGTAATTCTTTGATCTAGAGAGGTTTTGGTTGGTGTCTTTGGGGGAAAATTTTGTTTAGCTAAATTTTATTTAACTCATATTCATCCTCCCTCTAGTCGTCTTTCCGGTCCCTCAATCAAGCTTGACCCTGGGTTGTCGAGCTTACTCAAATTGAGCTTACAACGCTTATTTGAGCCAATTTTAAGTTACCAAGTTTACTCGAGCCGACCTAGCTCTTATCTTATCATGTGTGATGTATAATGGTGTAAGAATACTCATATGTTTTTTTTTTACAGAAAACAGGAGGAAATGATCCTACTACATACATACATATTCAAATGTTTATACCACACTGGTTGATTATTGAAATGTTTCTCTCTCGTTTTTCCCTACCCTGTCTTGATAATGTTCTCTTTGGAGAAAACAATAGAAACATGCTAGATGAATGGTGACGACAACCAGTAATAGAGTTCCCAGGAATACTAAAACCTCTTACATATATTAAAAAATGTTACAAGAGCCCATATGTTATTTTGTTACGTTTGACAGCCCTGGCCCTGCACCCCCCAACACTGTGAGTGTGTGTGTTTTTAGATGGAACACTTCTGATTCCATAACCCTATGCGTTAAGATGGTTTTATACAACACAAAAGTGAACATAACAAGCAGCCCAACTTGTTCTAATTAAAGAGGCGATTAATGTAACATGAAAGGGAACTAATATCGCCGCATAATCGTCGATTAAACTGCGACCCCCCCACTAGTCCACTTGCGGAGTCGCAAGGGACGCATGCATTCGCTGTTGTATCCCTGCAATCGGAACTGGCCTGCTTGCGGAGGTCAAGATCTTGGGCTCCAAACGGCTCCTACAGCTAAAGATAACAAGTTCAAGCAACAAGTTGGACATGCGATGGAAAGGGATCAGTACGAAGGGTACTGTCAGCAACTGGGGATGTTGCAAGGTTCTAAGAAACGACAACAACTTACTGCTGAATCTGATTATATGACAGCCATCATTCAGGATGGGCTTATGTGGCATGCGTGATTCCGACTGAAAGAAAAATAATCCAGCTTTCCAGGGAACCAGGATGGAAGGAACAGCTTCCAGGAACGCTACTTGAATGGCAGCTGGCAGGTACGTGGCCTTTTCGTTGAGTGATTGAGATGATGGAGCGAGCCCAACCAAAAAAACAGCGATGCTTTCAACGCCCTCGCAATTCAGTTGTGTAATGACATCCTGATGCTACATTATACTTTTTGAAGTTTTTTTTAGTGCAGGTTTGTTTCAATGTCAGTTTAAGATGAAGGTTTAAAGTGTAAGAATGAGTTGTTTCTGTGTAGATACTACAACGTTTTTTTTGTTTTCTTTGCTCGATATGAGGGGTCTGCTGCAATTTATACTCCATTGATGGCACGGGAGTTTTCTTCATATTGATATTTTTTGAGCAGTTTCAATCATGTTATGAATTTTCAGTAGGCAGTTTGCTGAATTTTATGTTCTACATGGAGCATGCCAAAAGTCCATGATATGAGTTCTTCGCTATCTACTCAGCACCTCAGGTAATGTCTTGGTTCATGCCATTTGATGATTGAGTGTTTGATTCAGAAGGTCAGTTGCACAGATTCAGACTTTACTAGGGTTATGAATTGTTGAAGACCAAATTTTTTATCTGCTTCATTATAGCTATGTGTTTGGATTGACTGTTCCAGTCTTTCTTTCGACCTACTGGTAGTTTGCTCAATCTCGCTTCATCAGAAGCATTTAGACAAGACTGTTCCAATCTTTCATATCCTTGGTGGTTTTTGCACTACAAGTGTTTGAATTGACTGTTTCAGTCTTCCTCGTTTAGTAGTTTTTTGAACTTTTAACGCACTTGTATTCATGTGCTTAATTACCTTAGGGTTTTCCGGAAACAACCTCGTTATAGATTTTGAGTTAAGGGGAGGTTTGTTGGAGATAACTCAATATCTCAATTTGCCATATCTTTTGATTCTATCTATAGTTTGTTAGGAGTTGAGTCTTCTACAACTAGAACTCTTTGGTTATATAAGCCAATCCTCTGTACTTGTAATCTTGAAGTATTATAGTGGATTATTTCCTATGGTTTTTTCCACATTAAATCTTGTCTCCAGTTATTTTACTGTGCATCTATTCCTAACAGAACCTAACTGGAGTACATCGTGTAGCATCTCTTTTGTTGGTAAAACAAATAAAACAAACGTCTTAAGAACCCAGGACTATGCGGTCGAGACTTCGTTCGATTGGTGCGAGCGAGCGGGACTCCTCCGTCCACCCGTCTTTGAGCACGGCTCGACATGGGCGCGCATGAGGTGAGTGTTGTACGAGTGTACGTGTTGTTGGATTATTTGGGTCAAGCTCATTTAATTGAGACAAATAATTTCTAGAAAATCTCAAAGGCCCACTCATGAGGAGACATGTGTGCATATATTAGTCCCATATTGCTTGTGGAGGTGGAGGATGACCAACTTATAAGGGAGAATTCTCTCCACCTTCTTAGAATCATGTGGGAGAAAGGGAGAAAGCCCACACGCTCGCGCTCGCCTCGCCTCGCCGGGCCGGGGCGGAGGGCGCGGGCGTGCAGCACCTGCGTGAATGGTCCGCCGAAATTCGGTCCAGGGCCTTGCGCAGACGCAGCCTCCTTTTACAGTTTATTCTTTTGCTACTCGGGATAGTTGCATTTGCAGTATGAGATACGGACTCCGTAACAGACTCCGATCGTGGCACGTCCTCGAGTCACGTTCGGTCACGATTACCAGAGTAACCCGTTTTGCCACCTCTCACTGCCACCGCCGCCGTCGTACCCTTCTCCATCCCGAGCGCCGACGTGCATCTGCAATCGGGAGAGCAGGTCTCCGGAACTCTTCGTCTTCGAGATCCTGCATCGGGAGAGGGCAAATAAGGTTTTTAGATTGTTGAGAAATTAGACATTTTCCAGATTAAATTCCGAATATAAATCATGAACAGCATTATAGAAACTAGCATGTATATCTCTAACATAGATAACACGAACATCACAACACGTGTGTGCGTATATAGCTTGTCTGTTGCTCTTCCTTCTATAATGAATATCAGTGCTGGACTATTTTTTTTAAAAAAAGAACCAGGACTACATTTTAATCTTGATTCGTACTACATTTTAATCCTTGACAGGAATGACGAGTTTCACCTAGATTTACACGTAGAAGGGCTTCATTTCATAGCAGAGGCAATGTTTACCCTAGTTATATATGTAATTTTTTTAGAGGAAGTTAAACATGTAACTTATTTCGGAATTGCTAAGATGCATACGTTTAGAGAGAGACGAAAAAATCAGATGCCTCACTCCAGCGACTCACTCATGTGGGCTTGTGAAGACCTACTCTCTAATCCAGCACTACATCTACATACACTAAAACAAGAGCCTCCTTGTTTTAGTCTTCTATCGATGAGTACTGCCTCTCTCCCCCTCTTGGTTCCTCCGGCCAAGCCACTCAAATTGAGCTCTCCGGCGAGCTATGTTTAAGCACCTCACTTCCATCAGTTAAGCACATGATCTCCTTCCTCTCCTCTCTATCTCCACATAAGGCAGCACATCCTTAGGCCATGTTGTCGACGTAATAATTGAAAATTTGTCACTTAAAAGATTAACCTTTTGGATATGATGTCACTTGAGCTGATGATATATAGGACTATCTGAGTCAATGAAATGTGGGTTCAATGGCAAATTTGCGAAGCCACATGTTTGAAATGGCAAACCTCTATATCTTCCTTCTCCGGCAACCTAGAGAGGGCATCATGACGACGACATTTGAAAAGGCACCAAACCTATCTTGCCTTGCCAGATCTGTGCCTCCCACCGAAGCTAAGAAACCGAGATTGGCCACTACTGCCTATTGCTTCGAGCTCGTGTCGTTGGCACCAGCTACGCACATCCACCCAAATAGGTTGTTGTCAGCGTACTCTGCGCTGGGTACCCTCCACGCCGCACAAAAGCAGTCAACAAGGCAGTCAGCGTGGCGGCCCCACGTGGCGCCCGACGAGCAGGTGGGCGAAGACGCCGCCCGCCCGCGGTCGGTCCACGTGGCGCTGGCGGCGGTGGGCGAAGACGCCCGCCCGACCGGGCGGTCGGTCCACGTGGCGTCCGGCGAGTAGGTGGCGGGGCACCCCGCCGCCCGCCGCAGAAGACAAAAGGTGGTGCGAGGTGGCCGCCTTGAAGTCTCCTTCCCTATCGCATCTGCTCAGGCGGCAGCTGCGGTGTCGATCTATCAACTACGAGGATTTCGCTACAAGCCCATTCCTCGACGCCTCACCAACCCGTCAAAGGGGTCACATCCCGGACGGACGGGCAAGGGCCATGCGTCGGCATTTAATGGGGTGGAGGAACGGACAAGACAGAAGGAGTAATAAATGCATAAGGATCAAGATGATGACCCCCCCTTTTACCTACTCCTGTTAGCCCGGCCTATATAAGGGCCTTCTGGTGCATGGGAAAGGGGGACGACGAGTCGAGCAAGCAAGAGTTCCGCAGTAGAGCCTAGGGAAGAACTTGTAACCCAAAAGACTCTGTACTGCACTAGTTCAAAAACACTCTATAAGCAATCTAGCAGGAAGTAAGGCTATTACCCAAGGCAAAGGGGGCCTGAACCTGGGTAAAATCTTTGTGTCATCCCTAGTTCATAGACGCCGGAATCCTTCGCGTGGGGGTCTCTAGGGTTTTCACCCTCTAGGGTTAGCCACCCACGAAGACGCCCTCCTTCCGAACCAAACCCGGTCTGTAGACTCCGGGCATGTCAGGCGGAATACGCCGACAGTTGTTGCAAGCAGGGTTCGCAAAACTGACAAAAACCTTTCGAAAACTGTGGTTTTCGACCTTGTCGAGACGGTTCGAGATTCAAAACCGATCGGTAAAATGGTATAATTAAAAAAATTTATGCGACGTAAACTGGTAGAAAATCAAGGAAAACTGCTCGATTTTCGATGAAATCAAGCGAAAATCGTTCAAAAATTGGCTCTAAGGAACATTCAATTGGTCAGTGGTTTTCGATCAGTTTTTGATTTTTTTTATTTCTTTTCCAAAATTTTTTATTTTCTAACTCTTCGGTTTCTGAGAATTTTCGAGCAATTTTCAACTTGATATTTCTAATTTTTGAACGGTTTTTTGAACCCTGATTGCAAGTGTTTTCTCATTTTGTTGTCCCCCTTTTTCTTAATTGTGGCACAAAGTATTTAACTTTATTGCAGTGTATTCTCTCTAAATATTGTCCTAAGTTGTGTTGTGTTGCAATCAAAATGATGATTTGTTGAACTTGAGCATTTTTTTTGTTGCAACAACAATGACATTTTTTGTCGCAACTTGTTGCTACTGACTGTTGTGGTGTATTTTCTCAAAATGTTGTAGTAAGGTTTTTTTATGTTGCAATCCATATGATGATTTGTTGTACTTAATCATTTTTTATTGTTGTAACAGGAGTTACATTTGCTGCAGTGTGTTATGCCAAGGGTTGGATTTTTGTTGTACGCTTCAGTAACTGACCGCGGCGAGAAAACTTAGAGTAGGCATCGTTCGAGGCTATGGTGACAACGTCTGAGATCCATGGCGACCATCAGACAGCTCCTCGTGCTTCTCTATCTCTTCCTTCTCTAGTGGCGGCAAGGAGAGAGTCTTAAAGCAACAACAGTTAGAAAGGGCACCGAGGTAGCCTTGCCCCGCTAAATAGGTTCCTCTCGCCGATGCCAAGACTCCAAGATTGACTGTCGCTGCCTCCTGCTTGAAGCTCTTGTTGTTGCCTGTAGCCACGCAATTGCACCCCACAAGTGAGAACGAGCAAGAAAGCAGGGGTGGATGTGGTGTGCTTTTGCTAAGAGGGATCGAACGGTGAAAGTCACTTGCAAGTAAATCCGATGATAAAACACATCGTATGGAGCTAACGCTCGGATGGAATGTCCGGGCGCTAGTCGCTTCATTTTTTGCGATGAAATTAAATATGCAACTGAACACATGAAAAAGAAGACGAGGGGGTGTGCGTGTCTTGTATAACTAAGCACTAGAATGGTAAGCGGGTGCGATGGGTACGGGTAGTGCTCATTTATATCCGTATTTGTGAACTAAAATCTCTTCTATGGGTATACCTGCGAAGGGTTGCGGGCGAAGAATCTCGTCCATACCTGTCACCCGTAGGTATACCTGTTTACCCGCCACTATCAACAATCCTTTCAACCAAATGGCACTAGGAGCTAATGAGCTATGGTATTAATACAATCCTTTTAATGAAATTATAGGAATCAGCTATATTTTATGGATTGAATAATGATTACCAATGATTCAAAATTTCAAATGTATATGAGGATAAGAATTAAAATAATATATGTAGATAAATAACACATAGATGCTCAAGTTCAACAATTACTGATATAAGGTACTGTCAGGGATTGAGTGACTCCCATGAAGACCATCGTACCCCGGCGGCTGATCGGTGGCTGTCCATGCTTACCCTTAGATGGTGTCCTCAAGGGAAACCTTCGGGTAGGTCGATTTAGGGGCCTGCCCCGACCTCGACCAAGCTCATCCCTGAGCATATGCGCCTATTTCCCGAGCATGCCTGCTCGGAAGAAGTGCGACAGACGACCAAAGCTGAAGGAAGACCTCGGGCATGGTCCACGAAGGCGACGTGGCATTAATCACTCAGCGGTTCGAAGGACCGTACGGCCATGTTCTAAGCCCACGTCACGGCATGGCGAAAAGCAAAGGAGCAGTTACATCCACGTCCGGGCACAATAGTGACATGTTATTCTGTAATAAATGATGTAAGACTGTAATCGTCTATAAATACCCCGTTGTATGTAACGTTCAGGGGCGCTATCTGATAACCCTGAAGACGACAGACTGTAAAAAGAAAGCAAACACCCAAGTATATCTGTAAGAAGTAGAGAAAAGAGAGTGGCTCGACGCTCACGAGTAAGCACCCTGTAAATCACCTTTTGACAGTAGTGAAGCCACTGGACGTAGGGTCATTATCTCCCCTATGAGAGGTCCGAATCAGGATAAAACACTCTTGTCTGTTGTCCCATCTGCAACCATCCGACCATCCCCCTTAGCTCGGTAGGCCCTCGGACGCTAAACCCTCCGCAGAAAAGGGGCCCTGGTTGATCCCCCATTCAACAAGTAAGCTTGGCGGGGGATCCGTTCCCGAATCGTCGACAGGTACCATAAATTAGAGATCAGGGGCCAACTGGATGCCTATTCTAGCATATATGTCAATAAAAGGTGGCGGATAATCGGACAGAACGGTTACAGGTGAAGCACCCTCATACCCGTGCTCGTTTGCCTGTCGGATAAAGTTTGACCTCCCATAAACATGCCCGCGGTTAATAAAAGATAAACATACCCACCTCTATTAGAGTTTTTATCGTAGGTATATGGGTAATCGGGTAGGATTGCTATCCCTACTAAGCACCCAAGCCAAAACAACTGGGCCACCATTTGAGCCCAAATTATATCACTGCAGTCTACGGCCCACAAATCAGCCATCTCCTGTGGGCCCCACATATCACTACGGCCCATCTATTCGCCCCTGTACCGTCCTCTTCCAGGCCATAAGCGAGAATTCAACGAAAAAAGAGACGAAAACCTCTCACCGCCATCAGAATTTCCCGACCCGAAACAGAAAGGTCTCTCGCGCTTCTCTCCCCTCCTCGACGTCCGCGGCGGCGGTGGAGATGCTGTCCGGCGACATCCCCCCGAACCAGACGGTCTACCTCAGGAACCTCAACGAGAAGATCAAGAAAGAAGGTGCGGCTCTTTTCTCGGCTGCTTAGCGCGGCTCGTGGCCGCTGGCCAAATCCCTCCTAAACCTAGCCTCCCGATCTGTGTATTGCTCGTTGCCACCTCGCTGTCGGGTTCGGCCGGCTAACCTTTATGGTCTATGGGGAGATAAAAACGTTGAGAATATTTGAAATTTTGGCCGTATCAGCCGGTGAAACTGCCAGATTTTGGGCTAGAAGTTAATCCGTCTGAATTCATTAGGGGAAACTTTCTCTTGCATGCTGTGTCAGAGAACTTTCGATTGTCTGGTGGGAAGACGATTTTATCGGCGAAAACTCTGGCAGTTTTCAATAGCATTGCCTCCTTTCGCAGAACATCGTTGTCATCTCCAAGCGAGCATGCTCACATTTATGCATATCTCTGCAGAAATCATAGTTCTCTGTTGTTACATTGTAGTATACTAGTGTTGGTTTTAGCCCTAGATCATGAACAGAGGTACACGAACACAAGGAAGAACATAATAGCATACGGAGAGAAAAATATTTATGGTGCGACATAACTAGCACATTTTCTTGTTTTCTTGCTCTTATTTTTCTCATCTTACAAGCAACTAGTGCCTTGGTTATATAGTAATACTACTAACCTACTAGGAAAACAATTCTACTTGGATTTGACTCCGTCCCTAATTTGGCTCGGTTACAGGATTAATTCTAACATTCACCCTCTTAATCATGTAACATCAACTAGCTCTAATTTCTGACACAATTCTACCTTGTTGAGGCAGTTGGTCTCAACTACACTTACTCAATATTTACTTGACACAGGATGGCAAACACATCTCAACGTCTTGGACTCAATTTTGACGGATTTGACTCAGGACGGCGAACGTATCTCCTCAACGTCCTGGACTCCTCTTCGACGAACATGACGTGGGACAGTGAACACATCTCAACGTCTGGACTCAGATTCGACGGACTTGACTCAAGACGGAGAACACATCTCCTCAACGTCTCGGAATCATCTTCCATTGACTCCACTTAGGACACGTCCTTTTAATCTTCTCGTGCGGTATGATCTCTTCTGATGCGCACAACATCTCTGAAGGAACTCGCACACGTTTATATTGTGAACACATCTCGCACAAGAACTCACATGATCACACACAGTATCTCGTGGACCCAATTGATACGAGAACATGTAGCTTTGGTCGTTTTCTTGACGAGACACACAGATGGCCGCCAATGTTATCTTATCACGCAAGTTGTTGACGACGATCGTCAAGAGCAGTTATTGGGGAGACAACCTCTCCTCCTTTCGCCGCCATATCTCGTCAACTCTTCCCACTCGTGAGGCAACTTTGATAGCACGGAGACTCAGACCAGAGCTTTACATATTTGAGCACTTAGAGACACACTTATAAGTACTCATGCACATATAGGACACGAAAACAACGATATGAATACACACGCATGGTACAATGTGTACCTCATAGATTGTGTACAATGTGTACCTCAACGGCAGCTCGCTATCTCATCTTCTCTCGTTGTTGAGCCGCATGCAGTGCCGCAGCCGCGCTCGATGCACCATTGGATCTTGCTCAATACTGCGTCACTCAGCGACGCTTGCCTGCCTTGAGATGCTGTAGTGATGTATACTGATATTTTCCTGCAGAGTTGAAGAGATCACTTTACGCGTTGTGCTCCCAGTATGGAAGAATACTGGATATCATGGCCTTAAAAACTCCTAAACTAAGGGGGCAAGCATGGGTGGCATTTAGCGAAATTACAGCTTCTACCAATGCTTTCCGCGGACTGCATGACTTCGATTTTTACGGCAAAAGAATGGTAAATCATTTTCACTTTACCTGATAGGATTAGTTATCCTGCTTCCCCTTCTGTGCATAAGAAGCACGGTGGATATGCTCTAAGTCGTTCTGACTTAGACATGCATTGTGTTTCCAATTTCTCAAGTGGACAGATAAGTGTTTGCTAAGCACAGATCCTCTGGTGCTTAGGTTTGCATTTGGTACAGCTTAGTTCTTTTGAGTGTTAAGCTGTAATTTTTTCACAACATAGTTCTATGTTGAGTTTAAGTTTTGCTTTTTGTGCAACAATGTTTTACAATAATCACTTACATTTCATTTGCATTGTAGCGTATATTCAACTTAAATGATTTAAAATGATACTTGAATAAGGAAGATTTTGAGTAAACGTTAGTTACATGTCTGACCATGTGCTTCTTTTACTAATATGCTGATCTGCCTGGTAAGGATTGTAGCATTTGCCTTTTACAATATCTTGAGTGAATGTTTGGTTTGATGGAATGATGTTTAAAGAGGATAGGCATTTCTTCATATTATAGGGCTACCATTCATTTTTGTTCAGATTATACAGTAAACATAATAACATATACTCTTTCTAGAATCATATGTCCAGATGATCTCTATTTAGTTGCCGAGGCACATGGTCCTTGCCTAATGTCTAGTCTATTGCTCCATACAATCTATTGTTTGTTTCTTATTTTAGTGAAAATGAGCCTTTTCTCTTAACTAGCCATTGCACCACATTGACAAGAAAAGAAGCCAGTCTTTACAGTGCTGCCCTATCATGTACCAGGGTTAAGTACAACTTACTTCTTTTCCTTCTCTTGTGCAGCGAGTACAATATGCAAAAACAAAGTCCGACTGTATTGCAAAAGCAGACGGTTCTTATGCTCCTAGAGAGAAAAGGAAGAAGCAAGAGGAGAAAGGTAGTTCTGATTGCATTTTTGAAATATAGATGTTTATGTTAGATTATGGTCTATGATACAAGTCCTCATCTTTTGAGAGATTATAACTTATTTGCAATCCTGGGGATATGTTGGGTTACTGGGTTAGTACTGGAATGGATTAAAAATGATAATGAATTATACACCACTAGTTCATACGTTTTTCTATTTTCAAATTTAGAGCCTGAACCTTTCATACATATAACTACTAACTATTGGCTAGGGGGATTAGAAATTTTCTCTCCCATGGATATGCTGGTTTGTTACGTGGGTGGGGCAAAACACTAATGTGTTCTGCATTATTTCTTGAAATAGTACTCTTTCTGGTTTTGAAATTTGAGGATGGTTTAAGTTTTTTTTTCTGAAGGAATACATGTAAATTATTTTTGAGAAGACAGGGGGACATGTGTTGTTTGACCTAAAGAGACATTTATTTTGTTGTTCTTAAGAGAGTGAATTGCACTATAGATCCTTAAACTTGCACAATGTTCCACTTGTATCTCTGAACTTGTGAACCCAGCATTTTGATCCCTAACTTGCAAAATTGATTCACCTAGGCCCCAGCACTCCAAGTGACTTTATCCAAGACAACCTTGCATGCGTTATGCAACTGATGTGAATGTCTTGCCGGCCAGCTACTGTTGGTAGTCAGTAGTAGTTTATTAGGATTTAGGAAAGCTAGAGGTTAGAGATAATAGTTGTATGCAGAGAAGGGAGGGCGCAGTAGCAGTTCAGGAGAAGATTAGGAAATAGATAGAATAGGAGTTGAGTTTGTTTACAAGTTGGAGTTCAAGCTTTAGAGGTCAAGTTAAGTAGCTCTATATAAGAACATGCATTGTAATCTTTCGGATTAAGAAAAAAGAAACATTCTGTTCTCCTTCAAATATTCCCTCATCCCAACCTATGTCTATCTCCCCCATCTAGTACCCTAATCCCCATCGAGCCATGCCGTCCGGCCTTCCTTTGCATGATAGTTATCTTGTTGTGAACCAAGGTTCTCAACATTTGGTATTAGAGCCGTCCATCATGGCTTGTGGTGTGCATGAGAAGAAGAGCATCTCCAACTCTGATGTGATGGTGGTGATCGCTGATACCAGCAAGCAGATGAAAGAGGGCTTTGCTGCACTTCATCAGAAGCTTGCAGTAATCCATCAGAATATCTTGGCCCTCGACGTTCGAGTGAAGATACTGGAGGGAAAGTCGGTTAGCTCTAATGTCTTGCTGTCCTTGTCACTGGTGTCTTTTAAGGCTACCATCAGGATCCACAAAAGCAGCAGGGCTGCCAACCTTGCCGCACGTTCCGCCGATGCTGCTGCCACACCTATCAGCAGCAGTTCCGCGGCAGCTTCAACCAACCCTTGCTACCACCGTAGCACTCGACGCTAGCCATACGATCTGCTGTGTCAAGCCGTCGTCCATCATTGGAGCAACCAGCAGCACAAAAAGGTGCCTTTACAGATGCTGCCCACAAGAACCTGGCCTACTGTTGTTCTTGAGGTGTGCACTGACTACACAGATGGTGCTCGACAAGGTACTGAATCATCCTAGCAAGGACAAGGACACTTCTGAGAAGTTACGTGTGTTCAAGGAACCGTTTCTCATTGTCCTTTGGCCCAAGAAAATACATAAATGCTTGTTTCAGACGTGGCCACAGCCCAGCAGCTCAAGGATGAGCTGTTTCATCAGGAGGGGAGTAACGGTGTGGACATTTTTCTGGCCGGCTGGCCGGGTAGTGTTGGTAATCAGTAGTAGTTTATTAGGAAAGCTAGAGGTTAGAGATAATAGTTGTATGCAGAGAAGGGAGGGTGCAGCAGCAGTTCAGGAGAAGAATTAAGAAAGAGATAGAATAGGAGTTGAATTTGTTTACATTTTTTTTTTTGGAAAAATGGCTAGGAGCTCTAGCATTCACTGAGGAAAGAGGAATGGGCGCCCGGGTTTGAGCCCGGGTGGGCAGGGTGGTCGATGCCACGCCCTGCCAAACGAGCAGTGCTTGGTCCCAATTGGTTTACATGTTAGAGTCCAAGTCTTAGAGGTCAAGTAGCTCTATATAAGGGCATGCATTGTAATCTTTCAGATCAAGCAAAAAGAAACAATCTATTCTCCCCCAAATATTCTCTCATCCCAATCTATGTTTATCTCCCCCATCTAATTACCCTAATCCTCTTCAAGCCATGCTGTCTGGCCTTCCTCTGCACGGTAGTTGTCTCATTGTGAACCAAGATTGTCAACATCAACTTTAGTGACCTACTGACCTTGCTTAGTTTCATGATGGGGGCCTCTGTTGTTTCATACGTGGGGAACATGTTTGCATCCCATGTACATCTCCCAATGTGTAGTTATACCTTAGGTTTTCTCTTTCTGGATTAAAATCATAGAATTAAATTTGAGAAGCACTTGTAATGTCTGTTAAGCTGATTACAAGCATTCTATGAAATAGCAACTTCAGCTGCATTTTTAATTTCACGACCAGCAAGCTAGCATGCTATGTTGGGAATAGGAGGTCATGCTGTTGGCATATCTTATTTCACTTGTCAGTCATCACTCATTGCATGTGAAACTTGATATATCTGTTTGTTATGCTCTATATGTTGTGGTTCTACTGTGATTCTTTTTAAGACTACATTTTTTCTTTTACTGTTTGGAGTGCTGAAAAGTGTGTATTTATATATTTTCCGTTTGCCTCTTATTGTTCGTTTTAGCTGCTGAGAAAAAACGGCAATCTGAAGAGGCACAACAACCTGGTCCTAATGCTGCTGCTGCCCAAAGCATTGGAACTGTAAGTTCTCTACTGGTTTAAAGGCCATAATTTGGTTTACTATGTTGTTCTGTTTAATCATTCTATGCCTCATTGTTGTATAAAAGTCATCGTTGCCGTGCAGAATTTTGCCCATCGTACGAGCCTGCCTTTTTTTACACCTCGGCTTATTGTGGCGATGCATTTGCTTATGTAGTGTGGGTTTTGTGCTTGTGTTCATCTATTATGTACCCAGTTACCCTCCATAAGCCTCTTTTTATGTCAGTAGTTTCTTGTCATACGCAAAATATAGGATATACACATGTTTTCTAGATATGTATCGCTCTTTTGTTTTTAAAATTTCATTGGCACTGTCTGAATGATCTAGTCACTTGGGCTACCATTAGGCTGAAAGTAATTGTCTTTTCAACATACCTGAATGGGTTCGCTAGGCTTCATGGCACACTTGTAGTGATGAAGTGTAACTCTGAAGTTTACTATGTAAGCATGCAACTATGGCCAATCATTTCTTCTCCGTAGCTCTGCATTCAAGACTATGGTATTATTTGCAATCGCTTCCTTGTCTGTAGATCTGGTCGCATCACAATGGTCCTTTGACAATATATAGCCCTAACAATTTGTAGTTGTTGAACTGCAAGTTTCTGCTGATCTTTCATTCAGTTTCACTAGGACCTGGTTGAAAGGAGCTGTTTACACTGTGCTTCAATCTATATTTTGCTTATTACTAGCGCAACTGTTACTTTTCACATCTGTTCTTTTGGCTTTCTGCCCCCTCTTTTTTTTCCCCTTCAAAGTGGAACGGTACTCTTTTTAAAGAAGTATTATTAAATATTTTTGTACTTATGTTGAATATGTTAGTCTTACCACCTGGGGATCCGTAGTTCTGATTCAACACAACTTAGCCTGTATACCTGTATTTTAAAGATGTAGAGACACCTGTTATTTACAGAAATGCATACTTAAATTATTAAACGTCAACATAGCGAGGATGCTGGATGGGAAACTCTGGGGCGGGCGGTAGTGGGAATTGTGTAGAGTATGAGCAGATATCTCCACAGGTTGTTCAGTTTGATCACCAGCATTTAGTTTCAGCAATATCCATGTACTTGTTGAAAGATTCAACACATTATAGGAAGTTTATGATTGATACGTTTACATACCTATGCCTTCTATCAGCAATTACTCTTATCTGGGCTGGTTGGTCGAGTCATAGATGGTGGAAAAACAACTGTTATCTGCTTTAAATCGAAGTATATGTCATGTATTCTTAGAGTAGGAATCTAGTCTTACAGTACCTTCTGTTCAACTTATTTAATTCTTGTTTAGGTATATTAGCTCACCAGTGTCCTTTCGTTGATTTCTCTTACCTAACACACAAGATAGTTCACTGTCATAAATGTTCCTAGTCATTACAAGCTCATACTGTCCATCTTCCATGACGTGGAAATTATGGAGTAGTTAGTAAGATATCATGTCTTGCTATTGCCTCAATAATGTGTCCTGAATGTATCGTCACCTTTATGTATAATATATGTGAACAAAAACAAGTACTAGTGTACTTACTAGTTTTAGATTATCATTTGGACTGCAGAAAAGTTCACGCGCTCAACTTGTATGCAACTTCGAGTTTCTTTTTCAAGTAATTTTGAGCTACTTTTTTTACCTCCTGTGCAGTGTTATCAAGCTTCTCGTCTGGGCAAGCCTCCACAAGAGCCTCCTGCTCCTCCAAACAATATCCTTTTCATCCAGAACTTGCCTGACGAGACCACAACCATGATGCTCCAGATGCTGTTCGAGTAGTACCCTGGTTTCCGGGAAGTCCGGATGATAGAAGCCAAGCCAGGCATTGCTTTTGTGGAGTACGAGGACGACAGCCAGTCCATGGTTGCAATGCAAGCCCTCCAGGATTTCAAGATCAGCCTATACAACTCAATGACTATATCTTACGCAAAAAAATGAATGGTCCATGGGATCCCCAAACCGGCCATAAACTGTGTACTCGCAAGATTTTTCACCCTAAGCTTTCAAGCTGCTGTATTAGCTTTGAAACCCTGTATTTTTGGGACTTGCTTAGTTTAGAAGTTGAAGTCTTTGTTACTTCAAATCAGATTTGGCCCTCGGTCTTTAAGTGAACCCTTCTTTTGATCTTGTCAAGGCTGTTGTTGTGGCCTATGTAGGCTACACTATCTTTTGACTACAGTGGTATAAGTGAGAAGACATGGGCGTATCCCTCGCTTAAAAGCCAAGAGAAAATCATGCCCTATATTCCTGCTGCCTTTGTCATTGGTCAGAGATTGATGAGGTGTATGTGCCATAATATATTGCCAAAATCAGAAGTGTCACCTTAGTAGTTGCAGGCATGATTGTTGAACAAGTATTTTAGTGGTGGGATGGTAGGTTACGTGGTGTCTCTTTTTTTTTCTTCTTTTTATGAAAGGTGTGCAGCCTTCTACAACTACTTGGCAATTATGGGATTGTTGTTGCATTCGTGGCCTTCAAATTGGGTGTATACCTGTCTATTCTCCTCCTATGAGTAACTTTGAAGTCGAACAACGTATGTGTGCATGCTAGCCATGCATTGGCATGTTTCTAGTGGAAGTGGCCGGCAAGGCAGGCTTGTGTAGTTGTGTTGCCCAAAAACACTTCTTTATGTTTGCTCCCACTCGTGCAACTTATGCTGGTCTCTTATCTGGTTGGTGCGTGTTGCTAGTAGGCTTGAGAACTTGAGATTGGTAAGGCGTTGTCGTTGCGCACCGTTTGTTCTGGCAAAACCATACACGAAATCTTGTAGTGTACTGCCCTTGTGAGTAGTGAATAGCGTTTCTGTCGTGTAAGGAGGGACCCGAGAGATCATGTGACATGTAAAAGGCATCAACTAGTTGTTTTTGCCTTGGGGGCATTTTGGATTTAGATTATTTTCTTCTTGATATTTACACGTTATCTGTGGCCTTGCTTAACATGCTAAAATGAAATTTAAAGAATCATACGGAGGAGGAGTTGGAACTTGGAAGTAAATGCTACTATGTGCATGTGAAGCTCGGGATTGGTGGTTATAACTGCTGCAGCATCCCTGCACAGTGCGAACGTTCCGTCGTCCACAGAATAATGAGTGGAGGTCGTCTGCTAGCAAGCAAAGCAACATAAAAGAACTTCCTGGTCGTGTTCTTCTCTCATTTATGCCAATGAAAAAGGGTATGGGAACGGAAAAGCGCACGCACAAAAAGAAGTTTCGTGATGTTACTGCAAATCCGACGAGGTGATGATGACCGTGGTCAAGCGATGCTCGAGTCTGGTTTACCTCCATTTCAATGGTCATCGTAGATACGAGAAATGTTCCTTACAATGATTGCAATTTAAACAGTCTCTGGTTATTGGAGCCGTCTGATCGAGCCAACCGATGGCCTAAATTTTTCAATAGTGTGTTGTCACAGTGTTTTCTATAATGAAAAATCGGCATAGTAATTTCAAACAGTACTCCAGAAAAATCTGAATCGTCGTTTTTTAATTCAACAGACCATGTGCAACTGTTTAAGTTGCAGTCTCAGCAAAATTGCAATGGATCTCCGTTCCATATCTAGTCACAACTTTGATAATATTTTAAAAAAATGATAATACTTCGATTTTAAATTCGTTAGCTAACGCACGCGTGGCAGTAAATGGGCACTTTATTAACATGTGTCACATGCACTCCGCCGGAGGATGAGCGATTGGGCGCCTCCTCTGTAGAGGAGGAGAGCACAAAAGGAGGCGCGAATACTTAACTTCATTATCTCTCTCTCTCTCTCTCTCTCTCTCTGTGCGCTTATGTGTTGTGCGCACACGAGGCAAAACATCCCTGGACTGGAAGCCTGGAAGTACGAGAAAGAGACCGAGAGAAGCAACAAAAGGCCGCCCCAACGAAGAACACTGCACCGATCCAGAGAGAGGCTTTAGCAGCACCAAAAGCGTAAAAAGGCAGGATCTTTTTAGACTTCTGTGCTCCTGTCTGATTCTGAGCCATCGGAATTGGAAGGTGCACAGTGCGCGCCACCAGAGAGAAAAGCTGCTATTGCAGCAGCAGGAGGAGGAGGAGGAGGAGGAGGAGGAGGAGGAGAAGCGGGGCAGGCAGCTCGTGGAGTAAGGGCAATGCCCCTGTCAAGGCACAAGGTCGCCAACGAGTACTCCCTTGGCGGCCGCGACCTCTACAAGAAGGCCGACCAGCACGACCCCGAGGCCGTCCTCGATGGCGTCGCCATGGCCGGCCTCGTCGGGGTCCTCCGCCAGCTCGGCGACCTCGCAGAGTACGTCCATCTCCGCCTCTGTTTGCCATGGTGCTTCTTGTCGCTGGGTTTGGATTCTGAGTTTTTTTCCCCTCTTGGATGAGTCGTTCTTGGAAATACTATCGCGTCATCATTCTTGGGCCGATAGTGTATTGATCGCAGTAGATCACCTAATGCGTTATTTTAATGAACAAAATCGGAGATTTTCAAACTCTTTTTTGGGGGCACGGTAGCTGATTGATGTATTAGCTCTTTGACTTTCAGGTAGTTAACTGTGTTGATAGTCTTGTCCTGGCTCAGCAACAAGAGCACTTTTCTTTCCTATACTGATCAAGCGCTTTCTCGTAATCACATAGCTTCTCTTATTTTTAGTGCTCTTTTACAATAAACTAAATTCAATATAAATCGTTCATTCTTTTCGATCTAATAGATCAGATTAGCTAGAATTTACTTATACTTCCACTTGTAGTAGAGTAGTAAAACTACCTTTAACAAATCAACACTTAAATCTGATTTCTACTACATACTATATACTACTAGTATAATATACAATAAAATTTCTCTATTTTTAATCTTCTGTCGGCAACCCTTCATGTAAGCTCTGATTAATTTCTTGAGCCTCAAGGTTGAAGCAAAGAAACTACTAACAAAGTTTGACCCTCAGGAAGTACAGGATGCTGCAATACAATCAAGTTTGTTAATTTCATTTAAAATCATTTCCCTCTTTAGTTGTTCTTCAGATTGCGAAGGCAATAATCTTTGCATTTCTATTGTTCATCAACTTCAAATTTAGTCCGTTCTTCAAAGTTCAAACATTCTTGAGTTCCACCTAAGCCTAACAACTAGGTGCCTGTTGGGACATATCTTCAGTTTTCCTAGGCTTCTTTCGGTTTAGCAGTGGCATTAAATAAGCACTTTTTCGAAACGAAATTTTATAAGCACTTTCATTTGGCTATTCTTAAATAGTACCAAAACTGATTAGAACCTCTATTCAAGAGCCAAAGTAGAAACATTTTACTGCTCCTTTAGTAACAAATATATGTTGTTTTGGAATACTTGCAGCCAATCATTTTTAAAACTTTGGATATCGATATCTTTTCAATTATTTATATTGGATATTGAAAATCATAAGTACAGATTTGCCTCGAAAAATACTTTCATAATATTATCATTTTATTGGGTTTGTAAATATATTACAATACAAGTTACATATTGAGAACTATGTCGATGTCCAAAACAGCATGTATTTGCAACCAGACGGAGTATAATCGGTAAAGATTCCATCAACTAGCAAGATTTCACAGCACAACATAGAAACGACACTGTCAGAAATCCACAATTGTAGATTGATGGGTCACAAATTCATAACAGTGACCATCTAATGGTCCCATTGTATGTGTGCAGATTTGCAGCGCAGGTGTTCCATGGGCTATATGATGAGGTGATGATCGCATCGGCGCGAGGGCACGGGGTCATGCTCCGGGCGCAGCAGCTGGAGGCAGAGCTGCCACTCGTGGAGAAAGACTCATGTCAGAGAGACTACCTGTATGTTGCCTCTAACAGGGGTAGGTTCAGCACGAAGTTCAAACTTCTCTGCAACCTGATCTTTCACTACCAGTTGATTTTTGCAAACAAAAACGTTGCTCTCTTTCACATGCCATTGATTGGTGCTCTCTTTGCAGCAGTTGATTGGCACGCGAATCTGAGGGCGGACCATGGAGTTGTGACGGGAGGCGACACGCCTCACTTCATCATGGAGTCCATCAAGCAGTGCCATGGACCTCCCAAATTGTTCATGCTTGACAAGTATGATGAGTTCCTTTCTGTTCTCTTGTGAGTTGTAGCTACCGAAGACAATGTAAGTCTGAATGAATCGTGATCATGTACTCTTTCTTGCCTTGGTCTCAGGTATGATATCGGCGGCGAGGGAGCGTGCTTGAAGAGATACACGGACCCGTCCATCTTCAAGACGGATTCTCCACGTTCTACCATGCTGCAGGAAGGAATTGAAAGAGAAAGAAGACCTCTTAGAGCCATGGTAATATACATAAAAACTCTAGTGCTGTTACTGCACTAAGTTCATATATAGTTCTTTCATTTGTAGATGTGTAGCATTATCATCCTTCTTTAGGAATTTTAACAGATCTAGTGCAAGTCGGATAAAATGTCTGACTGAAATTTTCTTCTGCTAATTGTTGTGCACTTTAATTCAACACACTCCTCCAAAAGAGTGAATGTCTCTACTTGACTGAACTTTTAAATATGGAATATTCACCATTTTTTTTTTGTTCCTCTCTTCCAGGAGACTAGGCCGAACATTCAGAAGTCTGAGGTTTTTATACCTCCTAATGAAGCCAACAATGACTCCAAGTACCTTTCACCCCTAAAATCCGCTGAAAGTATCAATTTTTCTCTCTGGTAATTTCCTCTCAAACAAAGTTACCATTTCCTTCTGTAGATTGGAGGCAGATTTTTATGGTGAAGGTTTGGATGAAGTCCCAACAAGGCGCCAACGACTGAAGTACAGACAACTAAACGGATCCGTGTTCCCAAGCTTCAGACCACAGATGCAAAATCTTTATGAGAAGGCTTCATCAAATGAGAAACCCTCCTCCATGGATCAGTCAGAAGTTCAAATATCTTTCACTGACTCACCTGACTCAAACACTGAAGAGAGAGACATCATGGTAGACACTTCCAGCAGCATGGACAAAGGCAAGGAAGACCACTGTGCTATGGTTGGCAAGAACAGGTCGATTTCTGAACAAACCTTGTCGCGTTCTTCAGATGCTCGGTCAGCAGGAAGCAGCAAGGGATACAACTCTGAAGTTGACATTTATGTGGACGCTCTCACCACAGTGGACTCTGGAGTGGAGACAGACTCAGAGCACAGAGATCATGGACACAGTGCCTTTTCACGGGTTGAGTCTGACAAAATATGCTCCGATACTCACACTGCCGTGGCATCGAGGTCTAGTGTTTTCAACAAGAAAGACTCGCTGATGCCTTATTCTTCAGATGTTGGCTCAGCAAAGGCTGATCATCATCAAGAAGACGTCACTGCCTCCATATCACAGGCCAAACCTGTTGCTGGTGAACATGAGAGGACTAGCTCGTTGGAGGAATTGTTTGCTCAAGAAAAGCTGGTTTCTTGTGAGCATGAGAGGACTAAGTCCTTGGAGGAATTACTCACCGGAGATATCCATGCTTCAGAGCCAGACATGAGAGAATCAGCTACTGAATCAAGTACTATTTGCACTAATGCTATTGCCAGAAATGCTACATCAGATGGTACAGTTGACAGTACTAAGAAGGCCAAAGAGAGACCCAACATTGCAACCATTTCCTTCAAGAAAACAGCGAGCAAGAGGTCGAAGTATGTGGGCAGCATGGAGCTGCTTCCTTCAAAAGTCGGCATTTTGCCGAGGAAACTCTCCATGAAGTATGATCCGTTCTTTGATTCCCTCCGGAACATGGCGAAGGAGCTGCTTGAGCTGAAGTATGATGGCACTCAAGATACTGACTTATATGATTTTGAAGCAAATGGTGAGGGATGCGACGTGAAGTGTCCAGAAATGCCTCACCCTCCTGTTGAAATTAAGAAAGAGAATGTCATTCCTTCTGATTCACCTCAAAATGATGTTGGTTCAAGAGAATGTCGGCCGGAAGAATTGAACCAAGAGTCTGAGCATGAAGTTCCACCCACTGATAGTCCCCAACATTCAGTCCCTGACGAAAATGGTTTTCAGGATACCAACAATGTCTACTTGACAGACATCGCATTGCCAAGTTCCCAAGAGGAAGAAGGATGTGCAAGTGCTGCAACTAATGGACATCCATCTACAGGCATGCTCGATCACACATCAGAGAATCGTGGAGAGCAGATTGAGGAACATCCTGGCAGGGAAGTGACTGAGAATATTCATGCCGAAGTTGTTTCGGAAAAGGCATCTCATATAGGTGAAGAATTGAAACAAGTCATCATTTGCGAAGAGCAGGTGAACGCGAAAAATGTCGTTGAATGCAGTGAATCCGATGAATATGCAATGGATGATGAAAGCACAAAGTACATAGAAGAGCAAGTGGTTTCAGATGGTGTGATCTCCTTGCCGACTTCATCCAAGCAATCTGATGATCCTTGCCGAATAACTCCACTCACTCTCACAGATGCAGATGATGCGATAGCAAGTAAAGGCGTGAAGAACCACATCCCTGAAATGGAGCATGTCACATTGTTGGAAACAATCACGGAAGCTGATCTACCAAAAGTGGTAACTGAGTCAATAATCACCAGTGAGACTGCCGTGCCAGATAATGAACAATGCTATTTACATCCAGAAACTAATTTTTCGCAAGAGATTGTTCTCAGCAGCTGTGAAGTTGTGGGCCAAAATGAGCAACTGAGGCAGTGCGACTCATCCATGATTGCTGATACTCCAGATATAACTGTAAACACCGTGTATATAAATGAATTACGTCAACCAGTGTATCAGGAACCACCAAATTCATGCAACAGCAGCAGTACTGAAAATCTTGGAGATCCACTAGCTTCTGACTCCAGAGATGTGCCGCTGCCAAACATCTCAAGTTTTGATTGGATGCTTAATGGTGCAACGCAGCAGTCGTTGAATGTACTTCCTGCTCAACCAACTTATGAAATTCCACAAGAAAATGGTTCTTCTGAAGGTACTGAAGATGCACCACCGCTTCCACCTCTTCCGCCAATGCAGTGGCGAACAGCCAAGCTTCAGACAGGATCCACAGGTTTATTTGCAAAACTTGAGAGATCACGAAGGCTGCCTCCGGTGAAGCACCAGGAAAGTGAGAGTAACGCTTCACTGGATGAAAGAAATCAAGAGGCTGAAATGTTTCAGGAGAGAAGTCTGCACAACGGCTTTACTTTGCAGAAGGAAATGGCAAAGGCAACAGCTTCTAATGAGATTCAGACAAATCCATTCCTTAACCGGGATTCTCAAGAAAATCATCTTCAAGAAGGATACGGAGTGTGTGATGTGCAGGCTTCTAATAGAGTTTCCGCATCAGAAGTCAAGAGCGAGGCAGACGTTGCTTCAGTTGAAGGAGATAATCTGCACTGTTTGCAGTTACCTGAGCTTATGGTAATCCCAGAGGAGGCTTGGTCTGAGCTTGTAGATATAAAACCAATGCCGGAACAGGAGAAAGAACGAAAACACAAGCTTAGCAGTGGAGTTTCTGATAGTAATGGCATTTATACTGCTGGTTTGCCAACAGAAAAGAAAAATGAGGAGTATGAAAGATCTGATCAGAAGGAAAAGGAATTTTCAGCCGCAGATAGCAACACAGTTGCAGATTCGGAAGAGAAAAAACCAAATGGAGTTAATAGTCAGGATGACATGCAGAATCCTGACTTGTCGTTGCATCAGGAAGATGTAGAACGTGGTAGTTCTGATGCCAAGGCGAAGGAGTTTTCTTCAGCATTAGAAAAGGAACTAGCAAACTTACCTCCTGATACAGTGCGAAAACCACCTAGATATCCTCTACTTCAAGTTACTTATCATGATAGAAGCATTGTATGACTACTTTCCATGTTCTGCTTTTTATCGCTTTAAGGTCCTGACCAAACTAATATCACTTTTCTTTCATGTTCTTAGCTAAGAAAGGCTCCAATTTTGGTTCAGCCATCAAGTAAGCTTGCAGATGAGAAGAACACAATACTGGAACAGATAAAGAACAAGGTAAGCCTTCATGGTAGCACCTAAACAACATCATCATTACAGTTAAATATATCCTAATATAATTTTGCTTTCATTACAGTCTTTCAACTTGAAGCCGGTTCTTGCAAAGAGACCAGATGTGACGGGTGGTCCAACAACGAACTTACAAGTGGTGGCTATTCTGGAGAGGGTTAACGCGATTCGCCAGGTTAATTATCTCGCTACATCCTATCCATCTCGCTACAATTTCAGTTGATCATAGCTTTATCGTGTACGATTATTCTTGCTTGTAAAACAGGCTGTTGCTGATGACGATGACGAGGGTATCTGGAGTGAGTAGCTGATTCCTCACCTGATGACTCACAAAGTTATGTGGCGATCCAGTGTTTGTGTTCCCGTTCTGGCATAGAGTAAATGACGGATCAATGGACTACAGAACTTCATGTGAAAGTTTTCTTTTTTCGAGAATACCATGTCGAGACGGTTGATCTGTGCCAGTGAAGTTCATGCCGAGATAGAAGCAACACTGTAAAAATCTACCCACTAGCCATTTCTGCGTTTTGGGGAGACATCATGTTTACTATCTTTTGATGCGCCTCCTAAAGTTTGATGCTTGATAGGCTGTGTATGCTTGACAGGACAAGTGTGATTTTTGTAACTAGAGTGTATATAGAAAGAAGCATAAATGTCGAACTGTTCCGGACAAAACTTAGGGCCTGCGACGGGCGCGTGGGGCTTAAACCAGCTTCAGTTTCCAAAAAAAACCGATAGCCTAGAGAGCAAATGGTCTCTTATAAAAAGTTATAGCTATTTTTCAGTTCAGAAAACCAAAAGAAAACCTTTCTAGAAAAGCTACAATTTTCCCAAACAAACCATAAATTAGCTAAAGCAAGCAAGCAACTGAGCTTATGTACAGATAATGATCATACTACAATTTTTTTTCCCAGAACTAGTTAAATGCATGTGCTTTGCTATGGCTTAAAAAAATCATATTACATGCAAATACCTTACTATATTATGCGGTAGATACGATATAATTGTTGTACACAATAACTTGAAATATTAGTGAATGGGTGGGGCTCCTGTATTTGGTTTTTCTTTTAAAAAAAAACTTGAAAATATTAGGAGCGTTATCTATTGCAGCGTTACACAATATAATCAGTGTACCCTAATAGCTTGAATGGTTGTACTTGATTTAGGATGACAACTAGATCCAGCGCCTCGAAGTCTCTATTTTTTCATTCTGGAATTTATCACGCGAAATCTGGCAACGAAACACATCAAGGGCAGATGATAAATAGCATATGTCCACATGGTCAAAAAACTGTCAGAAGATAAGTCCCCCCGATTAACAAATCCTCATGTAAATATACCTCACGAAAGCTGCTGAGCACACTTGTTTAACAATTTCAACGTGAACTTAATCGTAAGTACACTACATGACTACTTGCAACAAATCTGGACAAGATCTGTCGACGCACTCAGCCTTCAGCCTTGACCATCTAAATTTTGCTGAAATGTACAGTGCCAAAATTCGACAAGCAAATAGCCTTTTAAAATGATGCCCTTTGATGTATAGCCAACACCACCATTTCAGTCACTTGATGGTTTGCGAACGTACGAAAACCTGAAATTTGGAGGGACATTGTTATGCTCAGAAATAACTTTATCCAGATCGTAATGTGCTACCCCTGCCAACCTTGAAATTAGGATAGTGGTAGATATTTGCAGAGCCTCTTCAGCAGTCATCCTGAGTCCTGCTCCTGCATGTCGATTCCATGAATCCATGCTGTGTTCTTGTCACTGACGAGCATATATACTACGGTGATTCTTTTGACAGATTTCGACCCTCGAGACGCATCGGCTTTCGGCATACTTCCAGAGCACACCGGGCAAGACGCGGCAGCTCCGTGCCCTGACATACCGCGGCCGCTGAGGAAGACGAGGCGGCGGCGGAAGAAACCCACGGACGGCTCTCCGGTGTCCAAGGACTCGTTAGCATGAATGTCTAATAGGCCGGATGGCTCTCTCAGGTCCTCGGTTGCGCTCGTCTCCTCTGGGTTTCCCTGAGCTTCTCTCTCGTAGGTCGGCCTCCTTCCCTCTCAGGTGGTCTCCCTCCTTTGGCCATGCGTTCCGCTCCTGGGTCCTCCGCTCTGTCTGTTCGCCCGTCCACCACGCCTCTTCTTCTCCTTTTGGTTCTTTCTTCCTCCTGGTCGTCTTCAAGAGGTTCTTTTTTCGGCTTGATCCCGGTTCTGTTGTATCCTCTCTTCACTCGGTCCTGGGGGGGGGCTCCTGCAGGTTTCCATGTCCTTCAGGCATCTCCCACTCACTTTCGGTTCTCTGTTGCTTCTAAGAAGGTTGCCCTTTTGGTTCTTCGTCTGAAGCGCGTGCTTGCTGATTCTTTCGACCTCTCCTTCTTCCTCTGGAGGGATGGTGGTCCGAATTGGCGGATGGAGTTCGATTCTTGGTTTTCTGGCGAGCAAGCCTCTTGGTGTCGCCCTAAGAATCCTTTGCGGGTTGCGGGATCTCGCCCTTCCTCTCTGACCTCTTTTCCTGTGATCGAGGATCTTCGCCCCTGTGTTGGGGACGTGGCACTGGACTTCTCTATTGGTTCTCGGTTCCAGCTTGGCCTCTTTAAGCAATTCAGGTCGGGGATCCACCATGATCCTGGCTCCCATCGTGGCTCTTTTTCCTTGCTGGCTTTCTTCAGAAGACACACCTTTAAATTGCATTGTTCTTCAGCGGCGACTGCTCTTTGCTCCATTCTGGGCGGTTCCCCGGATGGTTTCCGTGTTCGCAATGTCGCTGGCCGTCATTTCCGCATTTCAGTGGCTAATAGATTGGTGGGCCGTCACCTCTGTGACATCAAAAGGATTACCTCTCCTCATTTGGATGTCTATTTCTTTCCCTGGAGGGATTTTGATCCCCACCGCGTCTTTGAAAAGGACGAGTTTATTTCGCTTCAAGTCGATCTTCGGTGTTCTTCTGTTCTTCTACCGCTTCCTCTGGGTCTCCTGGCCGTCATTAAATCCCGCGAAGGGTTTCCTTCTTTTACCTCAAATACCGCCAGATCGTATCAGTGTTGATCTCCTCAAGTTCATCACGGTTGGAAATTTTGCTTGCCCCATCCTTAAGCATTCCATAGTTTCTGCCCCGTTCATCCCGTTTCGAGTTGGCCACTGTTTAGTTTCCTGTTCAGATGTTATTCGTTCGGCCTCTAATTCGAATTCAAACTCTTCTGTTACACTCGATTGCATCTTTACCCTAGACCGAAAGGTCTTGGCGTTTCCCAATACCCCCACTGACAAAGCCTTAATGGTTGGACAGCAAAATGACCGGGTTCAGGGTCTTGGGACTAAACACGCCTCCTCTGCCATCATCCCGTCGCACGGTTTTTATTCCAGGTTTATCCCTAATTGCTCCCGCTCGGTGCCCCTGGTTCCCTCCTGCGCGGAATTTTCCTCTCCGTCTGATGGCATTCTGGGTTTCAAGCTGGACCGTTTGATTTACAGCTTTCTGCTGGCTCTGTTCTCTAGCCGCTCAGCCAGGAGGGTAAATCGGTCCCTCTCCCTTTGTTTCCCTCGGATCATTGGGCTATGCGCCCGCAGCAGTCTTTCATCTTCCCGGGCTTTCCATCTTCCATCTGCTCCCTCGGTTTCTCTCCGCCAACTCTGCAATCTGTCGCACCCGGGTATCACCTCCATGGCGAATTTCCATTTCGATGCGGCCAGGTTCCTTCCTCACCTTGTTCAACCTGATGATGGGGGTCCTTTGAGGATTGACAGGGCAGCGGTCCACATCAGCGGTACTACGCCCAGGCTGCACGATGACTGGGTCGTCGTCATCGATCTGGATGAGGTCCTTATCCCTGAAGATTTTGACATCTTCCGGCACCAGGTCAGAGCTTTTATAGAAGATGATATGGGCATTCCTGTTCTACAGTCTCACCGCAGTTTTCTTGGAGTTAGCCTCTTTCACCTCGGAAGTGCCTTTAACTGTGACCTGCTTATTAACCTTGGTGACCACTTCATTGAGGGAGTTCATGTTCGTTTCATTCGCCATGACCAGTTGCAGAACGTGAGAAATGCTCCCTTTGCTAGAATTGGATGGTTTATGCTTTTGGGTTTCCCGTTGGACCTTCGCTCTGCTAACTACCTGGAACAGGCGTGTGCACCCTTTGGTCGTCTTCTCCGGTGGCGGGCGGACCCTACAATTCTCACTCATGTTCTTGTCCAATGCATGTTTGACAATACTGTTGACGTTCCTAGACGCTTAGTGGTCAGAGCGGGTTTCGGTCCCACTGGTGCGGCCAACTCATGGACTGTTCCGGTCATCATTTTGTTTCATCAGTTCACAGATGCGGACTTGCTGCCAGATGAGGATCCAGTGGATGATCACCAGGTCCATCAAAACCAGCACTTCCCCGAAAATCCTCTCAACAATCCTGACCCAGCTCCCCCAGGTCCGGGCAATGGAGACCCTGCCTGGGACTTGGCAGTCGCGGACCAACAGATTCATAACTGGAATCCTCACAACCAGTTCTTCCACAATCAAGACTTTCAGCAGGCTGAAGAAATTGATGTAGAATTTTTCCCTGATGATGATACCCTAGGCAGTGACTCCGACGAGAGGGTTCAGCTTACTTTAACCTCCCCTCAGTTACCGGCTTCAGCCCAGACGGTGGAGGACACCCTCCATGTGCCCGCAGTCTACGGCTTGTTCCTCAGTGGCTGCTTGGTCCCGGCCATCAACTTTCCAAAGATCACAGTGCTAATGCCCAAATTTTCTTCTCTTCAACAGTTTTTTAGGGCAATGGATCAGGCTAGTTTAAACAAAGTTTCTCTTCAGCTACCTTGTAATTTCTCCGTCAACTGCCTCCCCAGGCCTCGGGACCAGCTTCATCTGACTTGGTATGACTCTCAGGATCGGAATGATGCTTCCACCAAAGAATTGTCTCTTGTCGAGGTTCCGGACTGTCACAATAGAATCTCCATTGTCTATCAGAGGAAAAGGAAGCTTGCCCAGGTTGACAATGTCCCCCCCTTTCTCCCCCAGCTAAATTCTGCTTGGATGGACGTCCCTATTCAACAGGTTCTGGCTTCGGCCAACAAGAGGAGCAAAAGGCTCCAGGACAAGTACAAAGGTTCCCGGCAACCCAGTGTTGCCGCCCTCCTCGGGGGGGTCCCATCCTCTTCAGGTGCGGCCCGGTCGGCCCCTTGGCCAGCCGCTGATCTACATACTCCATTCCCTAACTGGAGCCAAAGCCAAAGTTCGCTACAGATTTTCCCTTCTATCAGAGAGGTTGATGGCCTTAAAAATGAAACTCCGATGCTGTCAATGCAAGCCATTCAGAAGATTGCCGTAGACAAGTGTGGACTCTCTCTTGAGGAGGTGTCCAGCATAGTCCTCTCAACTCAAGACCTTCAGGAATGAAGCTCCCCTATTCTCTGTGTGGCCGGGTTGGGTTATCCATTTTAGTCCTTTTGTCTGTTGGGGCCGCTGTTTCCCTCGCTTTGGGCGATGCTTTAGGTTATTGTCGGTTTAACTCTAACTGCTACAGTTGCTTATTGTCGCTGGCTATGGTTGGTATCATGGGCTTTTGGATTCTGTCCTTGCTTTGGTTCTGCTTCTGTCGATGCGTATGCTTGGTCATTTCTTGTCCTCGTCCTCGACAATTTTGTGCCCCGCTGTATTTCGCTACTATGCCTTCGTATTGGACTTGGGTTGATCCCAATTCCTATTGGCTTACCATTCTCCTATATCATCAGCATGTCTATCAATCTCAAATGTCGCAACTGGAACATCCTTAATTGGAACGTTCGGGGTCTCAATGATCCCAACAAGTGTCACCTGCTTCGTTTGAAAATTAAGGATTCTGGGTGCTCAATCTGCTCTGTTCAGGAAACGAAGCGGTCTATGTTTAAGCACTCTGACCTCAAGTCTTTTGCCCCCCGGAGGTTTAACCAATTTGCGTTCCGCCTATCTGTTGGGGCCTCTGGGGGTATCTTAATTGCCTGGGTTGGGTCCTTACTGGAAGGTCACGTTATTTTTAGCTCCTCGTTTGCTCTCGCGGTCAGGTTTCTTGCCAAGCACAACGGCCACTCTTGGACGCTTTTCTCGGTTTACGGTCCTTGCTCTGCCCAGGGTAGAGCGGAATTTTTCAACTGGCTTTCCAATATTTCATTTCTTGCTGACGAGGACATTATTATTATGGGTGATTTCAATCTCTATCGGAGCTCTCTGGACAGAAACAAGCCGGGGGGCAGAATGCGTGACGCTCACACCTTTGATGGCATTATTTTGGCTCTCGGTCTCGTTGAGATTCCGCTCAAAGGGTTGAAGTACACCTGGAGCAACATGCATGCTAACCCTCTGATGGAGCGTCTTGACTGGTGCTTTACCTCCCCCCATTGGTCGCTTTCTTTTCCCGCCACTCTTTGGCTTCCTCTGTCCAGGTCCATGTCCGATCATGTCCCCTGTGTTGCTCAAATTAATCTTGCATCCCGAAGAGCAAACTTTTTAGATTTGAGAATTCTTGGTGCCATCGTCCGGATTTTCTGCAGGTAGTGCAACTTGCTGGGTTACTCTCTGCTCAGGATTCTCTCCCGCCGGTTCATACTATTCAAGCTCGGTTTGCTCGCATTAGGTCTGCTCTTTCTAGTTGGAGCAAGAGTATCTCTATTACCGAAGATCAAATCTCTAACTGTTCTCACTGCATTGCTGTTCTCGACCGTATTGAGCAGTACAGACCTCTCTTCATTCATGAGTGGAATTTCAGGAAGATTCTCAACTCTCAACTGATGAAACTTCTCAAGGACTAGAACTCATATTGGAGAAACCGTTGTACTATCCGCTGGGTTTGCCTGGGTGATGAGAACACGAAGTTCTTCCACAGCAAAGCCTCTGAGAGATTCCGGCAAAATCTTATTACGGCGCTATGCTCGGACTCTGGAGATATCCTTTATAATCACAATGCTAAAGCCGACCTCCTATATTCGGTGTTCTATGCTAGATTGGGGGTTTCTCATAACCTTCCTTTGCACCCCACCATTCTGGGCATCATTCCGGCCAGACCTGGTCTTCAAGATTTGGTGGATCTTTTCACCATTTCAGAGATTGACAAAGTGGTCGATCAGTTCCACTCCGACAGTGCCCCTGGCCCAGATGGTTTCAATGGGAAATTTTTTAAGGTGTGTTGGCCTTTAATCAAAGAGGACTTCTACAGGCTTTGCTTCGGTTTCTATGAGGGATCCATCTCCCTGGCCCCCATTAATCAATCTTTCATTGTCCTTGTCCCTAAAGTGGATAATCCACAGCATCCTAATGACTTCCGGCCCATCTCCTTACTTAACCTAAGTGTCAAGTTGATTACTAAGCTCCTTGCTAATAGACTCAATATGGTTATGGCTTCTCTGGTCCATCAGAACCAATATGGCTTCATTAAGGGAAGATCTATTCAGATTGTCTAGCTCGGTGCTTTGAGTATATCCACGATGTCGATGCTCTAAAAGGAAAATTGTCCTCATCAAGATTGACTTTGCTAAGGCGTTTGACACCATCGAGCACACCGCGATTTTGGCCATGTTTACTGCTCTTGGTTTTCCTGCCAAATGGCTAGCTTTGGGTGTCCAAGATTCGGTTTCAAGATTCACGTCATGCTTCTCAATGGGATCCCGGGCCGGTCGTTTTCTTGTAAAAGGGGGGTCCGTCAAGGTGATCCCATTTCACCGCTCCTCTTTGCCATTACCGCTGATTTACTACAGTATATCCTGAATAATGCCAGTCAGGCTGGCGTCCTGTCCCTTCCGCTTCCTTTGACTGATAATCCTGAATTTCCGGTCATACAATATGCGGACGATACAATCATCTTTGCCAAGGCTAGCCAGAGAGAACTATTCGTTTTGAAAGGCCTTCTTCAATCTTTCTCGGCCGCCTCGGGTCTTTCCATCAACTTTGCCAAATCCTGCATGCTCCCCATCAATTTATCAGAAGCTGAGTTGGGTCCGCTGGCCGGTTTATTTGGTTGTAAAGTGCAAACCTTCCCTTTCACTTACTTGGGTATCCCAATGGGTTCTACCAGGCCCCGCATCAGTGACTTCGAATCCATGATCAATAGGGTCAGACAAAGAGTCTCTTCTTTCTCTTCCCTCCTCTCCTTTGGCGGGAGACTCCAACTCGTTAACTCGGTGGTTTCCTCAATGTCCACTTTCGCTATGTGCTCCCTCCGGCTTCAGGTTGGGGTTATTCATGATATTGACATGGCCAGAAGATTTGTCTTTGGGGTAAAAATGAGGTCAATGGTCGCATGACAAATCCTTGGTTAAATGGGATAAGGTCATGGCGTCAAGCTTAAAAGGTGCAGGGGTAGTGTCTGAGAGCTCATAATTCGGCGTTGCTCCTTAAGTTTTTGCATAAGTTTTTCAATAAAAAAGACATTCCCTGGGTTCACCTCATCTGGAATTCTTACTACGCCTCCTCTCTTCCTCAGGCCTCGATTAAAAGAGGATCATTCTGGTGGAAGGATGTTCTTTCTCTCTTGGATCAATTTCGGGGCATTGCCCGTTGTCAGGTGGGGAAAGGCGACTCTGTGCTCTTCTGGGCCGATTTGTGGAGCAGTGTTCATCTAAGGTCTCAGTTTGCCAACCTTTACTCTTTTGCTAAAAATGAAAGCTGTAGTGTTGCCGCATTCCTTAGCAATCCTGCGGTCTCGGTCAATTTCCACTTGCCTATGTCCGATCAAGCTTTCCAGAACTTCACTGACTCTTCATCCTCATCCGGTGCCGGGATCCTTTAAACAGAGGCTAGCGATGTTTGGTCCTATATCTGGAATGCTTCTGAATACAAAGCTAGTTCCTTTTACAAGATGATCTTCAGCCAAATTCTCGTTCCCGAGCCGATCAGCTGGATCTGGAAAGCTAGAGTTTCCTCCAAAATCAAAGTGTTCACTTGGCTTCTCTGTTGGAATCGCCTCAACACCAAACAGTTACTTCGCAGGAAGAATTGCCCCTTCGCCTCGTCGGATTTCAACTGCGTCCTTTGTAATTCGAACATTGAGGAGTCCCGAGATCACCTCTTCTTTGAGTGTAGTTTCATGAACTTCTTGGGATGCTTTGCAAATTACCTAGGGCCTCCAAGATGATATCTTTCTCAGATTATCCGCTCAGGGCTCCACGGTTCATCCGCCATTCTTCATGGATACCTTCATGATTGCTGTTTGGGGCATTTGGAAGCAAAGGAATGACAAAATCTTTAGGTCCATTCCGGCTTGCTTTTTAGATTGGAAATCCTCGTGTATTTCTATCTTTCGTTTTCAGTCTTTCCGTTTTCCTGCTCATCTCTGGGGCCATTTCCTTGCTTGGTGTAATAGGTTAGTCTAATTTTCTTTCTGTTTGGCCGGTTCCTCACCGGCGGTACTTCTCTGTTCTTTTATCTATCTATTTTCAGCGGGGGCCTCCCTCGTTGTTTGCGTTCAAAAAAAACCTTGAAATTAGGATAGTTATAGGGAAGGTGTCACCAGAGAGACGCAACACATCAAAGAGATTAGAGAGATGATGTCAAACATTTAAGCTATCTCTTACGGTCTTAACTAAATTTGTCCACTGAGAAGCTCTCCAAAGCGTGGATGCGGTAGAACCATGATCACATCTGAAATTTTGGCAAGTCACAAAGAATTTGTGACCAAATTCACCTTGGCCCGTGCCTAGAGTGACCAAATTCACCTCTAAGTACTGCTTAATGTTGTGTGACCTTACATACAGATTCAGACTCGAACGACCATGTACGCTGTATGTACTCAACGACCATGTTTGTTGTACTCAATCACCATATTTGCTTAAGCATATCATTAGAACTGATTATAGCAACAAAGCAAACCGTCATGCACAAAAATAAATCAGATTCTCCCATTTATCAACCGAATTACAAGCATTGAACCAGTGACGACAAAACTGAGAAGCATTTTTTAAGAGAAGGTCTACAAAACAGTATACCGTTTCAACGGTATAGCATCTCACCTCTTTTGAGAGCATATGGGATGTTCGAGACGCACCCCCACCAGGTAAGCACCTTCTCTTATCTATTGGATGCAGTCCACACTCTGCACACATTTCTTATCTATATCCATTCTCTCTCTCAGTGGCGGAGTTAGGCCTCGCACTAAAGGAATCCGATCTATTTACGTCGGCCAAATAACTCCCCAGTATTTACGTCGGCCAGGGCTGACCGACGTAAATAACTCCTCAGTATGCCACGTCAGCTCTGCTCAAGTCGGACGTGGACTACTATTTCTATTTACGTCGGCCTTGAGGCCGACGTAAATAAACCTTATTTACATCGGTGCCGACGTAAATACGTACTATTTACGTCGCTCGGTTTACGACAGCTTATTTACGTCGGCATTACGTCGGTTTTTGATCTATTTACGTCGGCTTCTGGCCGACGTAAATAAGTCGGATTCCTGCAGTGTCGGTAACTTAGACCTTGGCCCGAGGCCTAGCATGAGAAGCCCAGACAAAAACACAGTGGCTTTGGGCTAAGCTTGTTGGTAATTAACTACTTCTTATGCTTTGACCAGCCGAAAACAGTGACTAATTAGCTGCTTCTACAGCCTTGGCCTGAGGCTTTGGGTTGGGTTGGGTTGGCTTCACCGTGGTAGCAAGCATCTCCCTTTCTCAAGTAGTCAGCCAGCTGCAAAAAGCAGGCGCAGTGGGCTCCCACAGGAAAGAGGAGGCGTGCAAGCGTGGTGGTTCAGTACACGAGCACCGTCCGGCAAGCTGCGGGCAATCATGGTAACCGAGCGACGGTGAGCATGCAGTGACGGTTCGTATTGCTAGGCACAGTAGTGAGGCACCAAGCGAGGGTGCCACAACGTGCAACCACGCAGTGGTGATAGCGAAGGTCGCGATTGCAGGTGCTGCGAATAGCTCTAGGCGAGTGCTGAGCGGTGGCGGTCTGACACGAGAGGCGGCCGTCGAGCTCAACTGTCTAGAATGTGTGAAACTCACCCGAATTATTGATACATCCATGAAATCTGTTTGAAACTCGATTTCCATGTTTGTTTGAAATTCATAATGTTGCCGAGCTTTCTAAAAACTTGTTTGGAACTTTCTATGATTTCTTATCAAACTCGGCTGAAACATGCTTAAACTTGTTTTACATCGTCTAATCTTTTTTTTCTGGGTCTAAAACTCGGTTGAAACTCATGCTTGACACTCAAAGCTTCATTTTTTTTGAACCTGAAACTCAGGTTTCACATTCAAATTTCAATTTGTAGGATCGAAATATACTAATGTAGCAATCAGAAGGGGGTGAATGATTGCGCGGAAGATAAAATCAAATTTTTTGACTTTGTTTTTCTAATACACCCCAATTTAAACTCAACTTGCTTGGAGACAAGTTCATGCGGACGGCGAACAGTTGGGAGACCAGTTCACGCAGTTGGGAGACAAGTTTACGCAATCGGGAGACCAAGAGAGCGATCGACGACCAGTAGAGCATCGGGAGACCAAGAGAGCGATCTGAAGCGATCGGAAGAGCAATGGACGACCAAGAGAGAAAGCGATCTGGCGACCAAGAGAGCGATCGGACGACCGAGAGATCAGCTTGGACGACGAAAAAGCAGTTTGGACGAGCAGACTGATACACGTTCACTAAAATAGTAATTTCTAAAGATTCAACTGTTGGATTGATATGAAATTTTAACTGTAGAAACTAGGTTCAATTTCAATGTTAACTCAAAAAGAATCAATTCGATCGGATCTATAGATCTTGAGATATTACCTTCGCAAGATGATACCTTTGCAAGAAACCGAACTCCGTGATGAACTTCGTGACTGCTGCGACGGACAAAACTTCAGTCGATGCTCCAATCTACGCTGGACTAAAAAACAACAAAAGGTGCTGAGATCTCTTCAAAATTTTCTAGTTGCCTGACTCCTTTGCTGGCTTCAACCACGCTGCAATAGAATAAAGATCAAGTGCTAAAAACTTCTATTTGCAAGGATTTTCTTCTTCACGTCACGATGCACAGGATGCTCGGATTTGTAAGAAAGATTTTATTTATCTGGATACAGTACTTCAAAATAAAAGAGTACAAACCCTAAAACCTGACGCTCTACATAAACAGGAGACACCTCCCCCTATTTATACAGAGCAAACATAAAGAGATTGAATACAACTCCACTTCCCACATAGAAAGAGTTCGTATACATCTCAACCTAGCCCAACATAGCAAAAACAATTCTTGCATGCATGTACGACCCACATGCTGTAAATACGTGACTAACCAACCTCCATGTGCATGTTTTCTAGCCTGAACGTCTCGCATGACATCCTTGACCACCAAGACCTCGATTCCTCCCTGAATCTAGTCCCGAACCTCAGTTCCTCCATGAACCTAGTTCCGGTCCCGTCATCGACCACATTCGCCCTCAAGCAACACCTACACATGAATAAACAAGAAACAGATCCGAGCACAAGTTCACGACTTGACTCAAAGTCAATCCATGCAACCACTCGCACAAGCGCATTGCATCAAGCAAAACAATTATCATGGTCAATCCATGCAACCACTCACACGAGCGCGTTGCATCAAGCAAAACATTTATCATGGTCAATCCATGTAACCACTCACACGAGCGCGTTGCATCAAGCAAAACAATTATTATGCTATCACAAGCATATCGAATAATCATCTCAAACAGCACATGCACATGCACAACACATGCCATGATCGCAACCACTTTGCAATGCCAATTTCATTACTAAGCCAATTTTTCAGCACATGATTTCATAATCTCCCCCTTGATGAAAACATTGGCAACACCATTTAGAACTGAATATTGGCATTCACCTCACAAGAAAATTTTAAATAAATTTTATTTTTAAAACAAACAAGCAAAGTGAAAAAATCACCCCTAAAAAGAAGAAATAATCTCCCTCTAAAAAGAAGAAATAATCTCCCTCTAAAAAGAAGAAAAATGTGTGTGTGAATGTGCAATATGTGTCTAAAATTCTCCCCCTTTGACAATGGATTCATCAAGAATGCAAAAAAGAGAACAAAATTCTTCCCTTTATTTTTAATTTGTATTTTTATGTACTGAGCATTATGAGTTATGCACAAATGTAACAAATTCATCACCAAGTCATGCTATCGAAAGTACTTGCATCCTCAAATCTATACATAAGCAATGTAGAGCAAGCATAACTAGAAATCAAGTACTATTAGCGATTTTTTGCATGGCATGATCTCCCTTTCTCAATAATCTTAAAACATGTAAACATTGAATTTTTTGTGCACTTTATTTGTGCTTGAAAAATTGATTCATTAATTGATTGCAACAATAACAATTGCAAGGAATTACATGCACCATCAGCCTTACTTTTCAACTATGCCAAACAATCACAAGCTTAAGGTTTCATGGTTTCGGTCATACACAACCTCTTCCAAGTTTATATCAAAGTGCAATAATAAGTAGTCTTGTAAAAAAAAGTGCGATAGTACATAACATTGTTCTTGCATTTATCAATAATCACTCTTTTAGTTTTAGCACTTAACTTTCATATTTAGCACTTTTTGAGCAGGATCAAGATAGCCAAAAAAGTTCAACCATGACAAGATTTAATTCAAGTTGTCATTCCATTTAAATAGTTATGTCATAAACTACACCATATGTGCATGAATATGAAGTTGCAAAGATCTTGAAACATAAACATGACTTCAAATGACTTGTGTGTATGAAATACAATACTCAGTACTTTTTTATTGTTTTTCATTTTTTTTGTTTTTCATTTAAGAAACACACAAAATAAAAAGTATGTTACAAAATATTACAAAAACTTCAAAAACTCTCCCTAAAAAATAACCATATTAAAAACCTTCTTCAAAATTGTCACCTGATGGGATTAATTTTAAAAAGAAAAAAACTGAAAGAACAATCCTCCCAAAAAGGAAACGAAAAAAATTTTCACCAAAAATCCATTAACTCCCCCTCAAATGGATAACCAATGAAATCAAAAGAGAGGTGATGATATACATGTGCTTGAGTTATCATGGTATGTTCAGTTAAGCATAAGCATGAATCATGATAAATAAATTCTAAGTATGAAAAGGCATGATATAAGATATAATATTTTTGAACATGCTAAGGGATACATATGAGCATATGAACAAGCATCTCATCTCATACCACAATTAGATATCTGTGAATGTAAAAGACATAAGTGTATAAAATAGCTCACACAGTAGGTGAAGAATTATCGCATATGCCTCTTGAAGGCCATCTCAAGGGTGAAAACCATCCAAGTCTTGATCCCATCTTGCAAAAGACCAAGATCCACTAAGCTACTGTTCTCCAACCCGCATCTGAAAAACCTACATAGCACTAGAAGATGTCAAGGCCTTGGTACTGGAGTTAGAAATAAAGCATTTAGGAATCTAGTACTGAGACACATGAAGAGTAGGCACAACACGAGTATGCTTGTACACAAAATCAGATTTACCCTTTCTCGTGTTTCTAGCAACAAAAGGTGTTTGCATTACCCTAGGCACAAAATGAGGAGTAAAATGTGTCTTCATGAAATTAGACCTAGCCTTAGCCTTTTCTTTCTTTTGCTGTTTGGCTAGCCTAAAACAAAAACCTACTAAATATCCATCTCCACCACAACGAATGCAATTGTACTTAACATGATGTTTGGCTTTAACAGTAGAAGCAACATTTGCATTCATCACAGTAGAAGATAAAACACCAGTAGACTTAAAAACAGTTTTCTTAGGCTCATTGACAATTTTAAATTTTCCACTTTCAAGTACCTTAACAATAGTAGGAGCATGTGATTTATGATGAGCATAAGAATAAAAAACTAAACCTTTATTATAAGTGCTGACTCTTGATTGATCCAAAATCATGTTTAAGTTTTTCTTTCCTGTAGTGAAATGTTCTAAAGATTTTTCCAAATAATTAACTTTTTGAGAAAGAGTTAAACAATTATTACAGGAAACGTCCACTTTTCCTTTTTGCTTGCGACAAGTTGAGCATGAAATAAACCTCATGAGTGAGCAGAGCATTAGTCATTTGAGAAACCCTAGCATTTGCATCATGCAACTTCAATTCTAGTGTGGAACATTTAGAACAGTGAGTTATATCATGCAAATCAACAGTTGAACAGCTAGCATTTTTTACATATTTCTCATTTTCTTTCTTTTCAGCATTGACTTGCTCTAACAAGGTAACATGTTCTTTCCTAAGTAAAGTAAGCTCATTGTAAATCAAGTCACATGATTTGCAAGCATCATCATCAGGAATCAAAGATTTAAGTCTATCAATTTTAGCATTCAAAGATTCCATAAGAACATCACGTTTCTTAATTTTCTTATCGCGTTTATCAAGCAATTTACCAAGACAAGCAACAGCAATAACCAATTCATCGTAAGAAGGTTCTACCTCATTGAAGTCACTGTTGTGATCGTCCTAGGTGAAGCTTTCATCACTCATAGCCATGAGACACAACCATGTCAGTTCATACTTGCTTGGACCTGTTGTGTCATCTTCATTGCTCTCTGAATCCACATCGCTTAAATTGACTTGTTTAAGAGCAGAAAGGACTCGGTGGACAACTTTGCGGTTTACAAAGTTTCTCTTCTTGCTACTACTTGGAGAGAACTTCTTCTTCTCTTTTCTTTTATCATTGTCCTTCTCTTCCTTTAATGCTTTACCTGAAAGTTTAGGACAATTTGGACGAATGTGGTTGAGATCACCACACTCATTGCATCTTGGAGGGCCACCACCAACTCTCTTCCTCTTTCACACATTCTGCAAGGCTTTATTAAAACGAGAAGAGAGTAGTGCCAAGTCTTCTTCAGGAAATTCTTCAATCTGTTCATCGGTTAGTGAAGACAAGAAAGACAAAGCAAAACTTGAAGAAGCATTATTCTGAGACATGCTAGACTGGGAGGTCAATGCAATTGATTTATTATCATTCTTCCTGGCAAGAACATCCAATTCATGAATTTTTAATTTAGAGAAAAGAACATCTACAGTAAATTCACTCATGACAGTTGATTCTCTAATGGATGTAACTTTCATCTCCCAAATAGACATGTCTAATACACCAAGTAGTTGTCTAGCATTAGTAGCCTCATCAAAGAAAACCCCAACAGCACGTAAATTGCTAAGAATCTTATTGAAACATGCAAAGAAATCATCTAGTGACTCACCAGGCTTCATCTCAAATCGCATATATTCTTTCTTATATATATCTTGGCGAACCTCTTTGATAGTGTTAGAACCCTCATGGTAATCATAAAGAGATTTTCATACCTCATATGCAGACTTGAGATGGATCACGCGGTTGAAGTCACTTCTTCCCAATCCTTGGATGATCAAATTCCGTGCTTTGCTGTTTGCTTCAACATGTGCTCGATTGGTATCATTGACTTCATCATTCTCAGGAACTTGATATGGCTTGTATACCTTCTCCCAGATTGCAAAGCCTTGAGCTTGAATGTATGCCTCCATCTTTGTTTTCCAAACTGAAAATCAACACCATCGAAAACATAAGGTTTTGTCGAATACATATCCATCGCTACGGTTTCTAATCACTGGTTAAGATTAATTAGAAAAACGAGGCTCTGATACCACTTGTAGGATCGAAATATACTAATGTAGCAATCAGAGGGGGGTGAATGATTGCGCGGAAGCTAAAATCAAATTTTTGGACTTTGTTTTTCTAATACACCCCAATTTAAACTCAAATTGCTTGGAGACAAGTTCATGCAGACGGCGAACAGTCAGGAGACCAGTTCACGCAGTCGGGAGACTAGTTTATGCAATCGGGAGACCGGGAGACTAGTAGAGCAGTCTGGGCAACCAATAGAGCAGTCTGGGCGACCATGCGAGCAGTTTGGGCGAGCAGACTGATACATATTCACTAAAATAGTAATTACTAAAGATCCAACCGTTTGATTGATATGAAATGTTAACTGTAAAAACTAGGTTCAATTCCAAAGTTAACCCAAAAAGAATCAATTCGATCGGATCTATAGATCTTGAGATATTACCTTCGCAAGATGATACCTTTGCAAGAAATCGAACTCCGTGATGAACTTTGTGACTGCTGCGACGGACAAAACTTCAGTCGATGTTCCAATCTACGCTGGACTAAAAAAATAACTCAAGGTGCTGAGAGCTTTTCAAATTCTTCTAGTTGCTTGACTCCTTTGTTGGCTTCAACCACGCTGCAATAGAATAAAGATCAAGCGCTAAAAACTTCTATTTACAAGGATTTTCTTCTTCACGTCGCGATGCACAGGATGCTCAGATTTGCAAGAAAGATTTTATTTATCTGGATACAGTACTCCAAAACAAAAAAGTACAAACCCTAAAACCTAGCGCTCTACATAAATAGGAGACACCTCCTCCTATTTATACAGAGCAAACATAAAGAAATTGAATACAACTCCACTTCCCACATGGAAAAAGTTCATATACATCTCAACCTAGCCCAATATGACCAAAAACAACTCTTGCACGCATGTACAACCCACATGCTGTAAATACGTGACTAACCAGCCTCCATGTGCATGTTCTCTAGGCCGAACGTCCCGCATGACATTCTTGACCACCAAGACCTCGATTCCTCCCTGAATTTAGTCTCGAACCTCAGTTCCTCCATGAACCTAGTTCCGGTCCCGTCATCGACCACGTTCGCCCTCAAGCAACACCTACACATGAATAAACAAGAAACAGATCCGAGCATATGTCCACGACTTGACTCAAAGTCAATCCATACAACCACTCACACGAGTGCATTGCATCAAGCAAAACAATTATCATGGTCAATCTATGCAACCACTCACACAAGCGTGTTGCATCAAGCAAAACAATTATCATGGTCAATCCATGCAACTACTCACACGAGCGCGTTGGATCAAGCAAAACAATTATTATGCTATCACAAGCATATCGAATAATTATCTCAAACAGCACATGCACATGCACAACACATGCCATGATCGCAACCACTTTGCAATGCCAATTTTATTACTAAGCTAATTTTTCAGCACATGATTTCACACAATTTCTGACATTTGAAACTTAGCTTTAGTAATGAAGTTTTAATGAAGTCCAAGCTTTTTATGAAACTTGAAACTCACATGAAACTTGATGTTTCAGTGGAGTTTTCAGTTTTGAAACTTCAAAGTTCTATGAAACGTGAAGTTTCATTTTTTTTTAAAAAAATGAGGCACATATGAACCTTGAAGTTCCAGAGAAACTTCATATTGCTGTGAAACTTGATGTTTTGACTTGAAAATTGATGTTTTATAGATTGTGGAACTCGGTGAAAATTAAGTTCCTATTTGGAAGGCGTGGAAACTTGTTTGAAACTCAATATTTTGTTTTTTTAATCTGAAACTCACCTTTGAACTCGATGTTTCAATTTTTGAAACATTTGAAACTCTGTGAAACTTGATATTTTTCATTTTTTGAAACTCTCTGAAATGCATAAAACCTGCTTGAAATATCAAACTCGAAGCCTGAAACCTTCGTGCTTTTTTTGTGCAACTGAAACCTTGTGAAACTTCATCGAACTGCTAAACCATCACCATTTCATTGTAATTTTAAGAACACTGCAGTTCAAAAGACTACCTTGCCTCATGCACACATGGGTTATAGTTTTAAGAACCACTATTCTCCATTCTCCCTACACACACAAGAAATAGCTTTAGAAGAATGCAACATCAAAGCTTGCAGTATTTCCCATTATAACGAAAGAGATGCCACAACCAACCTCTGTGCTGAACATTGCTAATGACCAAAGTTGGCATACTGCTCACATCTCTCCATCCACAGCATTCGAAAGAACATCAAACAAGAACAATTGACATTGGAACATCATGAGCTCTGCAAGAGTGGAACTGACCAACGTAACGCTTGAAAATGAAAAATAAAAAACTAAAATCTCCTTAATTGTTGGGACCTGAATATACAAATTCGGACCCTCCGTGTATACTGTAATAGTTTAGGATCACGCTTGTGCACATAGTGGCAACATTGATGAATATCATTCTATATGCATAATAATTAAAAAAGCAATTAACGTTAAATATTAGAGTAGCGATCTTATGATCAACACTTACAATTATTGCCTTATGAGGCAAACAACTCAAATAATTTGCAGCGGAAGGAAAATAGCCTTTGGGTCCCGCACGTCAGTTAAGCCTCTTTCTCTTCCTCTATCTCGGTCTCTCCCCATCATCGTCAGCGACAGCGTCATGGCGAGTTGTGCGTGAGGATCCTGGCAAGGTCTGTGCTAGGGAGCCTTGTGCTCTCTCTAGCGATGACGTAGACCACTACAGCCTCTCATAGCAACGGCGGTCATGGTGTGCCTCTGACTCCCTTCAGCATCGCCCTCCTCCTCTCCACCTCGCCACACCAAAGTTCTTGGCTGTAGCGGGTTTGTTTTATTCGGCTTGGATCCAATAGCAATAGAGCAAGAGGAGGTCACCACATTGCTTTCACACAGATACTAGCGAAGGAGAATGGGTAGGTTACTCTAATATAAAATCAAAATTTTCTACCATGTAATTAAGGAATCATTGCAAGTCATATTATTACTATTAGACGCGTAGACCCGTAGCGGAAGTAGAGTCGACGTAGCGCGTTGGTGCGGTTGTAGTTGTATTAGCCTCACGTCTCCTCCAATAGCTCCTCGTGGCCGTTACAGGTCATGGATCATTTTCGTCACCGTCAAAGGTTGCGGATCATTCTAGCGTTGAAGCTTTGTAGTAATGCTTCCAAAGTATCTATACGTACGAGGTGGGGACGCCATGCGTTGGAATGCTAACGTCGGATGCACGATTTTGGATGAAGGAGGTGTGGTGGCTAAGATTTTGAGAATTCCGAATTCCTATAGTACATCTTAGCTCTAAAACCATCACCTCTTTATATAGACGTCCCATAATAGATCTCTACATTAAAGGTTCTATCAAAATTAAGTGCCAACTCTTTAAGCATACGACTCTATAAGTTCACGTATGCTTAGACATGGCCCGAGTACTTTTACTTGACCATTAATCGGTAGTAGTCTCTAGTAGGATGTGCTCACTTCTAAGTATATGTAAAGATCACATCGGACGAACCTTAACAATTCTTAGTTATATATATTTTCCTTTGCCTTATGATATTGGTCAAACACAAGGTGATTATGTGACATCCTTGTTTAGTTAGCTCAACCACTCTTTCTCGATTACGTGACTCAAAATCACCCATTACGGTTAACTCTTTAACAACGAGTAGCATGTCCATGCATTTTCAGTATCCAACTACTTGAGAGGCCCAATGATATCTCTCCTGTTGTATAAAGGGGCAAATTTTATCTTGATCGATCATGCCTTGCAGCATGTTTCACGATAAATCTAAAAACTACATTTATAACTATCTAGTTACGGAGTAGCGTTTGGTAACCTTTAAGTAAGTCATTACATATCTCGAGTACATGTGTCGACCTCAAGTCTAAGGATAAAGCATACACATTGTATATGAAACCGATTACAATATTCTCACAGTGTCTCAAGGTGGGCCGATCCAACTCTATGTTTTCTAACATGTGTCCATATTATTAGTTTGATATCTCCATATCTATAACCTGTGAAACATGGTCATCAACCAATACATATGTTAGTCTATTCATATGTGTCCTTATATGTTTATCAACTAGGGATCACTTTATAATAATTATCACAAAGTTATATATAGAGTTTCACAAATAAGTTACATAAGTACTTGCTAATAAATAATAATAACATTATTTAAAGAATAAAACAATAAATCATGAACATAAGAAAATATAATCATCTCTATGATTGTTTTTTACGGCATGTCTCCAACAATTAACACCACATCAGGGAAAGGGGAAAGAACAAGCACAAATTGGATTCCAATCCTATTTTTTTTTAGATGAAGGAAGTTAAAATTTCTCCCGGCCTCTGCTTAACAAGAAGCACACAGCCCTTAAACAAAACAAAAAAAGGAAAAAAGAGAACGCGTAAGCAATCCGGCAGCCCCCTGGATTTCCAACATTCTGGGTGCCACAATCCGGCAACCCCCTGGATTTCCAACATTCTGGGCGCCACCACCAAGAACACCGCGGCTATTTGAATCATTGCGCCCCCCAAAATCTTGAACGCGATCACGGACTCCATACCGTCCATGACCACCAACTTGAAATCTTGGGGGACGAAGACCACCACGAGCAAGACAAATTGGACCACCATAGCTGCGACCATTAAATCGATCGCCACCAAAGAAATTGCTGCTCCACTGTCATGACTGCTTTAAATTGATTCTTAAAGCATCGTCACCCAATATCCTGCACATCCGGTTGCACATCGCCGAGATTGGACTCAGGAACAAGGCCAGCATTGCTGCAAGAGGACTGGAATTTGCCTCCGGCAAAAGGAGCCGAAAATCTCCGCGACAAATGCATCTTCTCCAAATTTGAAGAAGAAAGACAATACCTTGCACAATCCAATCCTATTTGATGGAAACAAATTTGCATCCTAATAATCACTCGGTAAGATCTAAAGCCAAATCACTTGATGGGGATGACGGGAGCCGTCGTCTTGGATGCTGGTGTTGGCAGTATTGGGTCTGATGATTCGTCATCCGCACCGTAGCAAAGTCGTCACCAATTGGTTTCCTGTGATCTGGTGGGTTGGTGGGTTCCTTAGTGATGACGAAGGGCCTGTGAGGGCGGCTGGCTGGCTGGACGCCTGGACGCGACCTCGACGGCCTACGTGTAGGTAGCATCTTGGCTTGGTTGGACGAGAATGAAAGAGTGGAGACGACCACGAATTGTTAAATAATATACTCAATCTTAATGTCAATAAAAAAATACTCTTACAACAATCACAATAAATAAACATACGATATAGGGCATCTCAACTCTCTCTCTCTATTTATTGATTATAGATTAATTTTCTTGTACAATATAGTGTTATATTTATACTCAAAACCTCTTAGGGGTGGTTTGAAATTTGCCCGTAGAAACTAAGAGCCCGATAATATCTCAATAGAAGGGTTGTTTTCATGACATGTGAGTCCTATTGGGCTGATGATGATTTATATATATTAGATGTGCTTACCAAATGACACGTCACTAGCCGTATCATTGTGTACTGTGGCAAAACCACGACAATAAGTTATTTAAGACGGTTTTGTATAGTTCTTAGAGCTATTTAGATAATTTTATAGACTAGGGGGAAATTAGACGCACTGTCAAAGTTTAGAGGATAAATTAGACTTATTTCAATACGAAATGACTCGGGCAGTTTCAAATGATACAAGAAATTAGAAGAGAGGCAATTCTATGCTTTTTTTTCAAGTTGCACAAATATTAAAATATAAATAAAAAGTAATGGTCATCATTCACCCCTTCGTTTACTTAAAGATTTATGCATCTTATATCAGGAGATAGAGCATAGAAGCACTGTCCAAATTAGAATTAGAATGATATATATGAGATAGTCATGCAAATAATTATATAGCGTGCACTTAAACAAAACCTAATTAAGACCTTCTCCAACAGCATTCCTCAAATCTCATTCCCTATATCCCCATATACAGAATTCCCTAAAAAGATTCCTTCCCTATATCTCTTCCCTCTCCAACAGCATTCCCCAAATCTCATTCCCTATATCCTCACTCCTATATTATAATGCTATTTCATAACCGCCATACCAGTCACATTTATTTTTAAGCGGAAAAAATTCAAACGGCTATTTTTAATTACGGGAATTTAAAATTCGAAATTTATTCTAATGGTCAACGTAACGGCTATATTGCAACGGCTATATTTCAACGGCTATATTACAACGGCTATATATACATAGCAATTTGCACTTCCAAACCTTGCCCATTTCTGAAATGAGGAAATGGATTACGAAACCACATTATGTCCGCATCCTGAAATTCATCGAAAATGAAAGATAGATGAAGTCAGACAACCAAAGCACCTCCATGTCACTTACCGGGGCACTCATGCAATCATATGTTTCACAAAAAAGAACAGTAAATCCCGTCATGGTCAGTAACGAAGCTCAATCTTCCTATGTTGCAAAATGGGAATAAATATTTACCGAGATGACTGAGCCACTGCGATTCGGCTCTAGGGGACGTAGGCACTGGCCACTGCTGAACCTCGTAAACAAATCCTATTGTTGTGGGCTGCCGCCGGTTCCAAAAGGAAGCCACCTGTAGAAGATGGTGCTCTCTTTAATGAGGAGATGGACGAGCGATCTTCTGGGACCAAACAGGGAGATTTCAAATGGCAACACCAAATCCTTTGAGGAAATGAGTGATCCTGAAATTCTGGAGCTACTTGCGTAAAGAATCATGCAGAGGAAAGCAATTGAGCTTGCGTACAAAAAGTTAGTCCTGGAGTCAGACTGTGCTACAGCAATGACAAGAACACAAGGTAGACACAGGCCAATTATATTGTCATGTTGATCGGTGTGGTATGAAAGTCTTCCCTCCTGGCACTGGCACCTGACTAAACCCACTGAGCAACAAACTAAACTGTTGTCAATTTGGCGAAATTTGGTAGTGATGACCAATGATAGTGACTTAATTACTAGTTATATGTTTCTCCTGATATTCATGAGAATGATATAATGAATGTGTGCAATCACTAAGATTAACCAAGCAGCTGGCTTGAATCTCATTAAATAATTAAAAAAAAAACTGGTTCACTTCAATTGCCAAATTTATCTGCGGGACTGAAACATACAGTGCAGGCAGTGACTGAAGGCTGAAGTAAACTGCATGCGACGTTCACCATTTGTTACTAATTCAACAGCAGTTTGCTACATGACCAACTGACCATGCTATATGTATGGAAAACAAAAGAAATGTGTATGTATATCCAATTGTTTACCTGCCAATCAATGTAATCTCACAAATAAACATCCTCATCCTCTTGTTGTTGCGAGCTTCTTGTTGCGCTCGCACTGGTGGAGCTGGCGGAAGTGGCGGTCCCGGCGCTCGGCCGCAACCCAGGCGGGGAGGTGTGAGAATGCGTGGCGGTTGGCGAAGGCGGAGACGGATACCACGCGGCCGAGGAGGCAGGCCGCCGCGCGGAGGGAGGTGGCCGCCAAGAAGGGCGGCCCGAGCGGGGGCTTGTTGTCGAGGTCCCACAGCACCACCACCGTCGGGGACCGCGCCGTCCACACACCGTCCTTGCCGCGGACCATCTCGACGTCCGCGGGAGGGGGCACGGTGTACGGGTTCGCCGCCGCCGCCGCCGCGGCGTGTCGCTGTGGGGAGCGAGTGCTTCGGGGGGCCGCGTGGGTGCGTGGGGGAGGGTGTGCTCAGAGTATGGCGCGGAGGCCTCGCCATATGGCGTTGGTGGTTGTAGCAGCGGCCTCCTGCTGCTTCTTCGCGGGCGCGGGAGGGAAGAATCATCGCGCTCGAGCGATCGGGAATGCGATGGGGAACGAGAGAGAGTCCTGAGATTTCGGGACTCTCTCCGATCTGCAAAATGAGGAACGGGATGAGTAATCTCTTGGAGCCGAAACAGTACCTCGCGAGCGTACGGATTCCTCATTTTTTCGGTTGCAGAACGCGATGAGTAACCTGTTGGAGAAGGTCTAAGGTGAAGGTCATAGAACTCTTTTTTTTTTAAAAAAAAATGTTCAGGTGCCACGGTCTGGCTGATTCCTCCCTCCTTCGGTACCTTCACATCCAAGAAAATCCAAAGCAGAAAAAAAAAATGTACCGCAAATCCGCAATATTCCCACTCTTCCCCTCCACGCCACCGAGTTTTCCACCTTTCGCAAATCGCAACGGAGGACACCTCCCTTTTCGCACAAAAGCCCCTGCCTTCCTCCCCAATCTGCCTTCGCTTCCCCTCCCCTCCCAAGAAACCCTCACCTTTGCATGGGCAAGCGCCTCCCGGCCGCCGTCATCGCCGCCGCACTCCGCCCCTACGCACGCTCCTCCCCTGCCGCCGGAAAGGCAGCGAAACCGCCGCTCGTCCCGCTGGATACGCCCAGGAACGCCGCCGCCGCCGCCGCCGGGGCCAGCTCCGGACGGACCGGGGTGCGGGATTTGAACGCTCCGCTCGAGACTTATGAGGACCAGCGGATGCCGCTCGCCGAGGTGGTTTCGGACTGCACGAAGCGGTGGTTCCAGGACGCGCTCAAGGAGGCGCGGGCCGGCGACGCCGCCATGCAGGTTCTCGTCGGCCAGATGTACCGCTGCGGCTACGGCGTGAACAAGAACGAGCACAAGGTGATCCCTCTCGTAGCTTTTCTTGCGGCTTTTTTTTTGTGGAATGTGGAGTAAAAGGTGCCGCTTTTTTTAGGTCTTGGTTCTGGATACTTGGCCTTGGAATACGATACTTCATGATTCTTGAGTGGTCTCGGTTTGGATCACTATATTTAGATTTGGATTTGTTGGCTATAATTTGATATGCTGCTGTTACAGTTGCGCTAAATTTTATAGATTCTGCATCATAATTGTTATGAAACCGCCCAAACTTCTTTAACGAACCAGTATAGTATGTATTTAGGTGGTTGTGAGCTTGTTTGCTTTCTTGCTATATTTGCGGATGCAATGCTTGTCAGTGGAAATCGATTTAATTTAGCTTGCACAGTTGCTCACCAATGTACTTACCAATATATTTGGATGCACCATGATCCGTGCTAATGGAATTATAACCTGTTTCATCGCACAATTGAGCATGTGACAGGATTAGTGGCCAAATGAAAAAGGAACCAAAATCAGGATGCTGTCATAAAGTTTTCTTCTTAACTGGAGGGCATGAAGGATGAAGCCAGTTTCATCCGACATGTTACGCTGCTGCTGTTGTTAATCAACTGTTCATAAATCTTCTTGTGCAATTGTGTTCTCATGGTTAAGATACTGAAAGAAACACTGTGTAGCGCTATTTGTCTGGTCTTGTCATATAGGCCAATTTTGGGGATTGACATTTACGTTATAAGGCTACAAAAGTACAAGGAAAGAAGGATATTCTTAGAGAGTGAAAATGTGGAACAACTTCTTTGATTTCCCAGGACCTTGTGTTAGAAAAGTGAATACTAGGAGCAGAAATAGATGCCTAGGGAAAAGCTGATGTTTAAAACATACAAGATTGAATTAACTGTATAGATGTGCCAAATTTATATAGTGCACTGCAGCCTGGCTGTAGGTTTTACATCAACATATAATATTCTTGGAGTTCAATTGATGGAAAATACGAGCTATTCTGAAATGAAAAGTAATTAACGAAAAGCTTGTCATTAGGCATGCTTACCAAGGTTTCTGTTTCTTATTTCTATTGAATTTCGTGTATTACTCTTCTTTCTGTTTTATTGCTGCAAAATTTCAATTGATTAACTAATAACATCTTCATTATATAGGCTAGAATTTGGATGGAGAAAGCATCAAGATTTCGATCTACAGTCTGGAAAGTCAGCCATAAACGCCCAGGTTAGTGGTCTGCTTCTAATAAATACCCAATAACCTGCCTACATTTACGGACCCATCATTTTCTCTTTTCCCCTGAGAATGCAAAGGCCTTTCAGTATCTGCAACTCGCTAATGTAAAAAGTGTGTGCATACTTCTTCTGTTTGCTGGACGCCTGGACCTAACAGGTCATTTTGTTGTAGGATACAATGCTAGTGACTCAGATTCTGATGATGCTAAGGAAACAGGCAAATAATGAAAAATTCAGAGTTAATGATATTACTGCCAGGGTAAGTTTCATTTCCCGATGTGCCATTGTGATCCAGAACTGCCTCTTTTTCCTGTCTCCTAATTAAGCGTTGCAATTTGAGTTAATGAGAGAGAGAAAAGAATCTTTGCTTGTCAGTTTGTCAATATCCCATACCTGTAGCTGATCAGCATACAATTAGTCTGTACAATGAAGAAGATAGGATTTTAAGAGTGAATGACTGGTTGGTATAGACCCTTTTTATGTATCACATACGTCTAAGTCATTTTTATGTTGACAATTAGATGATTTTTTCTTATTATGAAAAATGAATGTTTGAAAGATCTATTTTTATCTATGGCCAGAAATATCTCTGTTATAGTGGTACGTAACAATCTTACAAAGACCTGGAAAACATTACTTTTATCTTTCTTCCTTTCTCTTGGGGACTCTTACCATTCTTTTGAGCATGTGTTGTAGCACAGAAAGGCAAGGTTATATACATTTGGAATTCGGTCATTAAACATGTGTGAAAATGACTCTTAGTGCGCTTTCTATATAGTAAATCCCCAATTCTTTTGCTTGTTCCATCTTAATAGATTCGAAGTATTTGATGTTTGTTTAAGAAGCTCGTTTACTTTGCAGTGCTTGCAGTGACAACTGACAACAAAAACAGCAAGCCAACCCAAACTACCACTTGATGCTTCAAATATGCAGTTCTATCAAGGCAATTATTTGTGCGCCCCATTGGGGGTCTTTTGTTTTCTTTTTGTGCGTGTTAAATCTGCTTATCATCACAAATGTAAAATTATCTGGATGGGTTTTCACTGAACCTTCATCAGCAGGATATTCGATTACATGTCGTGTCACTTGCACACACTCTCGTTTCTTCCTGCATTCAAGATCTGGGCACGTTGTGTTTTGTGCATCCTCAGAGAAGTCCATCCGTTTGTTCTCTGAATGAGCATTCGGTTTGATGGTATCTTGAAGCTATTGATGGCTTGGCATTGGCATATGCCAGCCAGGCCTCGGTTGATAGTTGATACTCATCATTCATCAGAAGCTTATCAAAGTGCGGAGGACCTTCTAACATGCTTTTACTCTTCACCATAAGCCTATCCATCAAGTAATAAATAGTCGTAGGAGGAGGCCTGGAAGAACATAGTGTTTGCTTTCAAATCTGCACTGTAGTACCGACTGGGAAATCATTTGTACCTTGTGTTTTTCGTATATAATCCAATGCATCCCAGAACGTGAGTATGAAAGAGTTACGCTCTTTTTTTTAACGGGTTTTGGGTATGCCCGAGCTGGTGTTGTGAGTTGAGTGGGTGGTTGGTAATGTTGGAAATATGCGTAATATTTTAATTACAAGTTTATTATGAGGTAAATATTACAAATAACTAGAGATGTATAAATCAATACTAACATCACCAATATGTTGTACTTTGAAATATACTCAGGACCATAATGTAATAGAGTCAATTGGTCACGTGAATGACTTACAGTTGGGTTTGACTAGATCAGAAAGCAACATAAGCTTGATGTAGTGTACAATGTAGATAAAGCATCGAAACGAGCGGTCGTGTGGGTACACTGCATAGAACCCTTGTTGCCACCTTGTGCAGGTATTCTTCGTGGTAATGATTCAGAGATGCATCTTTTCTTCCTTCTGGGTGCATACTGAGAAAAAAGTTCAGCGAAGTTTGGTAGCGCACTCTTAACACATATCCCCATAGGAGAAAGAAGGTATGGGGGAGGAATGGAGAAATTCGAGAGGAATGGAGAAATTCGGTTGTTGAACTTGGACATCTCCAGGTTCTTTAAAGGGCACATGACAATTACTCTCAAATAACTGACGTCATTAACACAAATTAAACCGAATTAAGCTATATGTTCAAATCACATTTAAACATAATGAAAGAGAGAGATAATGCATGATTCAACAAAATAAAGAAGATAGATTTAATGTGTCAAGAGAGGCGCTATGATAGAACGTGGTCGCTCGTCGTAAGTCACATCTCACATGATTTTTCATATGAAAGTATGTGAATACGCGCGCGTATGTTTGTGTGTGTTTAGACAAAGTCCTCCTTATGCCATTCCCATGTCATGTGTTTCATATTTTAAGAAGTGGGAAGGACACCACTTTATGAATTGCCTTCCCTCTACTTAGCTAGACAATATGGTACTAAACCATGCATTATTTGGAATTTCTAAAGAAAATGGTCATCAACTCATGAGCCAATTTTCAACACGTAAGTGGGTTTTCAACCCTACCACCAAGTTAGAGTTTTAAGATGAAGTGGTTGGCTTGGCCACTATTAGACCTAGGAATTGGGCTAGGCTTTTCTGGGCCAACCAAAAGTCTAGTTAGCATGGCACGGCCCAAGCATGACATGGGCACAACAAGTGGCGGCCCGAGATGGCACGACCCAAATGATAGGCTATGCTGGGCCTAAAAAGAAGGCATTTCGGGTGGCAAGGCATGACATGCCGATTGGGCCATGCTCGGGCCAGGTTGGCACAACAATGGCACAGCGAGCCAAGTGGAACGAAGGCACGGTGGCAGCACAACAGTGGGGCGCAGTGCGGCTAGGCCTTTGGTGTCATGTCAATAATGAGGGCAGTGTTCAAGAGTTCGCTCGGCGGATTCATTGCGGTTAGGCACCGCCAAGCGTCAAGATCAGATTTATGGTAGCGATTATGGTCTCGGCGTTTTGACCTCGACAATAAAAATTAATATAATTCATATATATTATTGATTTTATTATGAATAAAATTTTTAGTTTTCTTTTCTAGTTATTTGCAAATTGCAAGACATCAAAAATTAAAGTAGAATATTAAACTAAAATACTTTAACAAATACTACTCAATTAATCAAGTAATAAACTAAGTAGTAAGTATTATGTTAGTGATTTAGTGTACCTTATTTTGAGGGCGACGACGTGAATCTTTCAATCATGGTCATCAGGTCATGTAAACAATAGATCAAAATGGTCCCTCTCATAGTTTTGTGCCAGTCGCCAAGGACCGCCAAAGACCGCCAAGACCCGCCAAGGCCCGCAATTTCGGCCTAGCCGCCCAACAGGCCGCTAAGGGCTGAATTCATTGCATTTATAGCCGCCAACCGCAATATCGGCCGCAATATCGCCGCCAAGTACCGAATTTTCGAACACTGAATAAGGGATGGTGGTCATGTCAATAATGAGGGATGGTGGGATGAGGGAGTAGCCAGAGAGAGGGAGGAGGGTGCCGTGGTCGCCATCATCATTGTCGTCGACTCAACGGACGTAGGGACCCCGCTTCCATTCCCGTTGCATCCAGCCTAGATCCACTACCTCCCTGGCTGGCAAGCCCCTTCCTCTCGCACAAGTAGAGCTGATGCATAGCCAGTGGGTGATGCTGGTGGTGATAGGCATCCTAATCC